>SNQJ01S0023026.1:107644-118088 GCA_010110895.2 Picea sitchensis | reverse complement strand
ATATCCTTTTAATTTTTTGAATTACATGTTATCTTTTATTTTAATCTATTAGTTATAAGTCTTTAATTTATTTATTCAAATCAACATCTAATGTGTATGGAGGCATTTAAATTATCCATTAAGTATGAATTCTTAGGTGTTTTCCATGTTTTCAATTTTCTTATTTTATATTTTTATTTTTAACTAAAATGGGTATGAATTTTTATTAATAGGGAACTCCACCTAGCCACAACCTTACAACCTTCCGAACAGGACTTCTACCTTTTTCTATTACAAGCTGTTGTCCTTTTCACGGGATACAAATTTTCATTGGTTCTCCATCATTTATGCTGAGGTCTCCTTTGGCCAAGAGACAGCCTTTGTTGGCAAGTTTGTCTGCTTCTTTGTTTGATTCTCTAAGAATATGATAGCATTTGAAGGAGATGAATTCTTGTAGAGTGTATCCCAGCCTTTCTAGATTCTTGTTTAGGCCCACGTCATTAAATTGACTTTTCGAATGTATCATTTTGATCAGGATTTCAGAATCACCAAATGCTTGCATCTCCCGATGTCCTCTTTCTTTGGCTATTTGGCAAACTTTTATGAAACTCAAGATTTCTGCTTGATTGTTGGTTCACTGTCCTAGTCCTTAGTTGAAAGTTTCTTGTATTCTCCCGTCAGTGGAGTATATAAGCCCTCCAACTCCCGCTATCCCAGGGTTTCCTTTGGAGGCACCATCGAAGAAAGTTGTAGTTATTCCTTGCTTCCTCCACCAACTCTGAAATATTTCATCATTGTCTCTTAGCCTCCACTCAGGATTGAGATGGGGTTTTTCAATGCTGTGGATCCATTGGGTAAACACAAAGGTACCGAGCCAATTCTTTTCCTCTTGCTGCAATGAAGAATCAACTTTGAGGTTTTGAGAATTCAAAGTTTCTAGGAGAAGGCCTTTTGCTTTTGTTGCTATCATGTTTGGGGTCTAGGCTGTATTGTTGAATGTTTGCTCGTTTCTGGCAATCCAAAGCTTCCAGCACACAAATTTGGGAATGATGATGTAGACTCTGGGCCATAAGGAGTTCCGTGAGAGTGATGGGTAACGGTCCTTCCATGTAGTGAATAGTTCTACTATTGTAGTTTTAGAGGGGGCACCAGCCTTGAGACCATGGAGTATGAGATTCCAAACTTTATTTGCAAAAAGACATTCTACAAACAGTTGATCCATGGTTTCCGTGGCTTCTTTACACAATGAACATCTATGCGGAACAACGATATTCCTTTTCATTAAGTTTTCGTCAGTCAGGATCTTTTTATGCATTAATGTCCAGAAGAAGAAATTTACTTTGGGTAGCACCATTGTATCCCATACCTCCATCCAAAATCTTGCAGGGAGGGTTCTGTCTCTCTATGGTTGTAGTAGTTCATAGCCTTTGGCTGAGTAGTATGATCCTGAAGGTCCCCAACCCCATTTATCGACTTATGTCTTGTGCACAGGAGCTACATCACATAACTCTTCTTTAAGCATTGTTGTTTGCTGGAGGAGGTGATCTGGGACATTGCTGAAATTCCACTCTGTCCAGAAGCCACTATCATCCCATTTCGATATGTCATAAATGCTTTTTTGTCCACTATATTCTAGAAATTCACAGATTTCGGCCAGGTTGGCATTTGAAGCTAAGGGCGGATGCCCCATTATCCAGTCTGTCCACAGATTTACCCACTTGTCATTTCCTGGGATGTGGTACAGATTTAGCATGAAGAATCGAGTTCCTTTGAAACAGAGTTGCCATAGCAACGTGCTCTTCCTGCTATTGGTGTTCTGCAAGTTTCTGAGTTTTGCATTCGGTATATATTTTTGCTTTGACGTTTTGCTAACGGGATGATGGACGTCGCTATAAAGCTTCCACAATATTTTATAGCCTAGTGCTGTGTTGATGAGATCTGGATCTCGTATTTGAAGGCCGCCTTCTCTCAGGGTTCGCTTTGTTGTCTCCCATTTGATCAGATGAAATTTGCGTTGATTCCCTTTCCCACCATGCCACAAAAGGTCTCTCATAAGTTTGTTGATTTTCCCTGAAATTGACTTTGGTGCCATGAGGTAGGACGCTTGGTAGATCGACAATGATGAAAGAACAGTTTTTATCAGGATTAATTTGCCTCCATGAGTTAGCCATTGACCTCCCCATGCAACGATTTTGCCTTTGATTTTTGTTATCACTCCTTCCCACAGTTTGACTTTGTTTGTGCCTAGTGTTAATGACAGCCCGAGGTAATTAATCTTATCCCATTTTGAATGTCCAATGAACCCCAGACTATGTGCTATTTTTTGTGTTTCATCCTCTTCTGCATTCCAACTGTAGACAATGCTTTTCCTTTCGCTTATCAGTGGTCCAGAAGCTTTGCAATATACTTGAAGAGTGTCCTTAAATGCAGAGGCTACTCTGTTCAAAGCTCCTCCCAGCATAAGGGAATCATCCACGAACAAGGCATGATTTAATGGTTTTAGTTCCTTCATTATTCTCAATCCTGGGGCAGCTCCTGCTATCTTGTCCTGCTCCATATTTCTGCTGAGCGTATCTGCCATTAAAATGTATAGAAAAGGAGAGAGGGGGCATCCTTGACTCAACCCTCTTGAGGTTTTGAAAAAGTCAGTTGGCCTCCCATTTACCAAAGGGGCAATCCAAGGGCTATTGGTGCAGGATATAATCAAATTTACAAACTCTTGCTCAAATCCGAAGGAGAGGAGAACTTGATATAGGAAGGACAACTTTACTCTGTCGAAGGTGTTGGCCATGTCCAGCTTGATCAACACGCCTTTCTCTTTTCCGAGGTTACTGGAATGCATGGATTCCTGAACTTAAATTACATTGTCCAGGATGTGTCTCCCTTTGACAAAGCCTCCTTGCGAGTCTGAGATGAGTTTGCCCAACAAAGGCTTAATTCTATTTGCCAGGAGTTTTGCAATTATCTTGTAAGAGGCGTTGCATAAAGAGATTGGCCTGAACCTATCAAAGGAGATGGGATTTGTTTCTTTCAGGATTAATGCAAGGAAAGTTGAGTTGGTGCTGCCACCCAATTTTGGTTTCTATAGGAATCCTTTTATCATTCTGATAAGATCTGGTTTAATTATATTCCAGCATATCCTGTAAAAATGAATGGTAAACTCATCTGGCCTTGGGGATTTGTCAGGGTCCATGGACCAAATGATTTTTATGATTTCTTCTTCATTGGTTGGCTTCAATAATGCTGTGTTGTCTTCTTTAGTGACCGGAGCCAGAATGTTCTTGAGGAGTTCTTTATTTCCTTCTTCATTGTAATCATTCTCTTTGCTATAAAGTTGGTGGAAATGTGAAACAACAACAGCTTTTATTTGATCAATTCCTATGTAGAGCCTCCCATCGTTGGTTGTGATCTCTATGATATGGTTCCTGGAGAGACGATCTCTACACTGTCGATGAAAGTAGGTTGTATTTCTATTTCCAGCTTCTAGCCAAAGACTGCGGGACTTTAATCTCCAATATTCTTCTTCATTTCTGAATGAGCGATAAGTTTTACATTGGGCTACTTGGTCCTTTTCCAATTCTTTTTTAGTAACATCTGTTGTTTCCATTTCACTCTGCAACTTTTCTAGTTGCTGCACTGACTCCTTTCTTTGATTGTTGGGAGTGCTTGCTGGGAGTTTGCTCCATTCCTTGGGGGCCTTTTTTGTTATTTTTTTTTTTTTTTCCCATGCATAGTTGGGAGAGCCAATGACTGAGGTGGATCATGCCAGTCGAACCATCTCTACAAAACCACTCTTTCCTTTCCACAGTGGACTGGATCTAAATGGGATTGGCCTCAATTTATCTTCCTCCTCTAGCAATAACAGGATAGGTTTGAGGTCCAAGGTAAGCTTTGGAAGTATGGCTGAGGAGATAAGCTTCCTTTCCGACAACATAGTGCTTTGGACCAAGAATCTGTCCAATCTGGCGGATATGTGGTCCTGCCTGTCCTATTATTGGTCCAGGTGTAGAGCCCTTTTCTTGGTTTAAAGTCCAATAGGTCCCATTGTTATATCATGTCTTCTACTACATGGATAATTTGATCCTTGCTGTTCCTGCCTCCCCTCTTTTATTTTTCATTCATCAGTAGGTTAAGATCTCCAACAATGATTATATTATTTGGAGAGTTTAGTTCTAGAAACTCAATTAAAGTTTTCCAACAATATTTCTTTTCAGAATAATATATCGGTACATATAAGTTGAATAATGCGATGGTTAATTTACTTGTTATGTGCTTCAACTCTATGTAACTCCAGTGTTGAGTGTTGTAGGAGTTGACGATCCTAAATTGATCTTCCTTCCACAAGGTTGCTATTCCTCCAGAGGAGCCCCTTGCGCTTATTACTTTTCCTGTGTTCTTCTGCCATTTCTTTTTGTTGATCTCTAGGAGGGCTTCCCATTCGATTTTTGTCTCTTGGAGCATGAGGATGTCTGCTGGTTCCGCTTTCATTAGATCCTTGACCGCTTCAATTTTCGACAAATTCCCCAGACCTCTGCAGTTCCAAGAGACAATTTTCATTACTTACTATTGGGGGTAGTTGGGCCTCCTCCTTTTGGGGGCCTTGACCTTGTGTTTTTTCCGATTGTCATTTCTATAGTGGGTTGACTTCCTTGAGTCTTTTGTCTTTCTGCTTCTTCCTCCCTTGCTTCTTTGTGGGACTTTCTTCCTGCTCTTTTGGCTGGCCTTTATAGGATCTCATCCTCCAAGGAGCTTGGTGATTCTGATGCTTTCTTTCTGGCTATTTCAGCATATGAGGGAGAGGGGGCTACTTCCAAGGTTCCGGCCCTTTTCCCTTGTTCCTCTGTGCCTTTCCCGCTCGGGNGGGGGATTTAATTGTTCACTGTTGTCCATATTTGCTTCTAATTCTTCTATGGCCTTGTTGGACTCTGCACTTTGAGATCTTGATTTTAGCATGGGGTTGGAGGTCCCGTCTTTTTGTTCTTGACTTGATTTCCCGAGGTTGCTTTCCATTGTTATTCCTTTGCTTCTAGATTTTGTTGTCCCTGTTTTCTGCACTGTGATCCATTGGTATGATTTCACTGTCTCACTCTCTTCTACGTTATTTTTTTTTGTAGTGTCTTGCGAAGTGGCTGTAGCCATGGCAGTGCCGGCATTTGAAGGGAAACTGTTCATAATCTAGCTCTTGTATATGCGTCCAGTCTGTAGCAGTTAATTTGATTGCCTCTAGTAATCCTACTTCCAGATCAATCTCCACATAGATCCGTGCACATGAGTACTGATATTTTCACACTTCTTGATCTATATACCTTCCAAGCATGTTGTCGATAGCTTGCAGTGATTTTTGATTCCAGCAATGTAAAGGGAGATGAGGTAGGCGGACCCAAACTAGGACGACGGATGGCACATCCTGGGCTGGATCGAAATCCAGGGTCCATTTGTTCAGATATAAACCTTGTGGCCCCATGAAGTATGGATCGTTTCTGAATATAAGGGTTTTGTCCTCAGAGCTTTCGAACATGAATACAAAAAACCCTTTCCCTACAAAGTGACTCTTGATTCCTTCTGAGATGAGAAGGCTCCAGTTCCTCTGCACCCAAGCTTCAACGGATTTGGGAGAGGGCCAGAGCCCGGTAAACTACCCGATGAGTCCTCTGTCTGTGAGATTGAATGTCGATCTACATGTTTCTTCTATTGGAAATTCTAAGCTTGGGATGCACTCCAGTTTCTTTACAAATTTCTGTTGTATTGCAGACAACGGTCTTTTGGAGGCTCCAGCTACAAGCTTCCTGAAAGCTTCAAGTTCTAGCAATGGGGGTGGGGGAGATGCACCCCCACCAACGTCCATGGATGAAGAAACGCTTGTCTCGTTATGTTGTGTTCCTCACACGCAAGGACGCGCTCCACAAATCGTCAAAGTTTCAATTTTCTTATTTTGAATACACATGCAACTTCTAATTTAATTTACCATTTGCAAGTCTTCATATTAGTTTTACAGGTCTTTAACTCACTTTTCCAATGCAACATTCATTGTGTATGTGGACACTTAATCCACTAGTATCTAAGTATACATACCACTTTTGCAAGTCTTTTACTTAGTGACCATGTGGAAGGAATATACATACCGCTCTTACAATATTTTAGTTTACTTTATATAATGCAACATCCACTTTGTATGGAGACACTCAAGTTATCCACTAATCATGGAGTCTCATACCACTTTTTCAACTTTTCAATTGACTTAATAATCATTTAGACACAATTCCCACTTTACTTAATGATCATGTGCACACAACTCCCACTTTGTATGGGACATCCTTTGTAAGAAATCAAATAATAAAATTCAATAATAGATTCATTAAAACTAATAAAAAGAAAGAGCATATAATCAACTATGGGACATCCTTTGTAAGAAATAAAATAATAAAGTTCAATAATAGATTCATTAAAACTAATAAAAAGAAAGAGCATACAATCAAGTATGGGACATCCTTTGTAAGAAATCAAATAATAAAATTCAATAATAAATTCATTAAAACTAATAAAAAGAAAGAACATATACTCAAGTATGGTACATCCTTTCTAAGAAATCAAATAATAAAATTCAATAATAGATTCATTAAAACAAATAAAAAAGAGAGCATATAATCAAGTATGGGACATCCTAGTAAGAAATCAAAGAATAAAATTCAATAGATTCATTAAAACTAATAAAAAGAAAGATCATATAATCAAGTGGTATATCAAGTGGAAAATACACTTTTACAGATTTGGAGAGAAGAGAGAGAGAGTAGAAGAGAGAGTAGGTTGGCTTCCCTTACATATATATCAACACACTTTGGGATGTGTTTGGCGAAGACTAAGAGTGAAAGGCAGTTCTTATTTCAATTACAGATTCTGTGCATCATGCATTGAATGGACATTAAGAAAAACACTTCTTATTTACTTACATTGAGAAAAGTCAAAGAATAAAAGAATAAAGAGAGGAATAATGAGAATAAAAGAATAAAAAGAGGAATAATGAGAACAAGCAAGGGGGAAAACAAAGTTAGACCACAAAAGGAAAGAACAAATGGAAGTGGAGAAAGAGGAAGAAGAAGAGGAGTAGATGAAAAGATGAAAAATTCAATTGAGTAGATTTGGAGAGAAGAGAGAGTAGGTTGGCTTCCCTTACATATATATCAACACACTTTGAGATGTGTTTGGCAAAGACTGAGAGTGAAAGACAGTT
Source organism: Picea sitchensis (assembly GCA_010110895.2). Classification (NCBI taxonomy): domain Eukaryota; kingdom Viridiplantae; phylum Streptophyta; class Pinopsida; order Pinales; family Pinaceae; genus Picea; species Picea sitchensis. The sequence goes on along the minus strand of SNQJ01S0023026.1, from coordinate 110,881 downwards.
CTTATTTCAATTACAAATTCCCTGCATCATGCATTGAATGGACACTAAGAAAAGCAGTTCTTATTTACTTACATTGAGAAAAGTCAAATAATAAAACAATAAAGAGAGAAATAATGAGAATAAAAGAATAATGAGAACAAACAAGGGGAAAAACAAAGTTAGACCAAAAAGGAAAGAACAAATGTAAGTGGAGAAAGAGTAAGAAGAAGAGCAGATGAAAAGATGGAAAATCCCATTGCGTAGATTTGGAGAGAAGAGAGAGAGTAGAGCCTTGGTGAAGAAGACTTGATTCTAGAAATTTTTTCTAGGTAGAATTGGGAAAAGAGGAGAAAAGAGAATGTGATAATAGAGGAAGTAAAACATGAGATAAATTATAGGGAAGAGTTGAAGAAAGATCAGCTGTAGGAAGAAGAAGGTTGAACATTAGAAAGGTAAAAAATTATATAATATAGTTTTGTTTAATTTTCTTGAATATTATAAACCCAACTAGGATTGAGACCAAGAGACTTGTAAATGTTGAAAATACGTAATCCCATTGAGAAATTAAAATGTAAATTATATAAATTCCTTAATTTTAAAAGAAAAAGATAGTTGTGCTTAATTGAGGAATCCTTTTTGTTTATGTTTTTGATGTTTTAATTGTTGTATGTTTCATTGATTACATATCACAACTATTGTCTCTAATGGTTTGAGAGCTTGTTGAGCTCATGGTTGTGTTGATGGTAAAAAAAACTAAAAGATAACAATCTGCAGGGGATTGAGGTCCCCTTTGCATTAAGTGCTATCAAAGAAGGTGTTTCATGTTTTATTTTGTAGCTCTAGTAGCTAAGGTTGTCGTAGAGTTGCAAGAAGGAAGAGGAAGAATAACAACTCTAGTTGTAGTTGGTTAGATGTTGTGGACATTTCAAGGTGTAGACAAGTGAAGGAAAAGGAAATATCACCTTGTGGGTTTGGAGAGTTGAAGGAAAGTTTGAAATCTACAAATGAGTATTATAAAACAACTCCAATAATGTAGTTAGGTAGAGTTGTAGATTGCGAAAAAGAAGTGGTACATTAAGAGGGTAGAGATGGATTACATAAGGAAAGCAAAGCTTAGAAGTTTGAGCATGAGAAGGTCATATGAAGAGGAGGTTTTAGAAGAATCTTTTGCAAAAAAGAGAAATTTTATGGCTATATTGGAAGTAACGAAGGCATCCCATGGAGTTGACCAAAAGAAGAAATCTAAGAACATAGCCTAGAGAAAAATTTTAAGATTTTAGTGGAGGAAATGAGACCTCTCACTAAAGTTGGTGTTGTGGTGCTAATGGAGTAGATGCTACTAAGAATAGATACCTTAGAATAGGTAAAGAAAACTTTTTCCCATGTCAAAATGGAGGATAATGAAGATGAAGGTGTCTCAATTGATAAGGGTTATGAAGATAAAGAAGATAATGAAGATGATGTTGTCATCATTGAACGTGAACTGGAACAAGGTGAGTCCTTAGAAGTTGTTCCTTCAGGAAAACAATTCATATTGGGTGAAGTGTTTGAGGAAGATTATGTTAGAAAAACAGGACCGTGGAGCAATAAAATAAAACAAATGTAGAAACAAAAAACAGAAGATACACAATACAAGAGAGACACAAATTTATGTGGTTCACCCAGTGCGGGCTACGTCCACCAGAGAATTTTCCAGGTCCTTCCTTTATTATTATCCAACAAATGAAGGGATACAACCTACAACAAAACCCGTTGTAACTTCCTCTTCTTTCTCTCATAGCCTCGTCTCTTAGAATACAATATTCGCCATCAACCATAGCCGCAATACATTTCCCTCATAAAAGAGAGTTTCCTTCTAGGGAAAAAAACCCTAACATAATCTCTACCATTAGATATGCGACTTATAATGAATGGTCCAGATTTACAATGAAATTACAATATACATTTACAAGGCACTTTTTCCTTCGGGGACTTTTCCCCCGAACCCCCGCTGGGGGCCCTCTTGCCCCGAGACCCCCCAACCAGGGGGATAGCCCCCCCGGACCTCGCAGAGGGGGTACCTCTCCTCTGTACTCCCCTACGTGGAAGAGTGTACATACTTCTGGGGTGTAAATAATTCATGGGGTATAAACACGGCTGAAAGTAAAAGACCTCTAAATCAGGAAGATAATTAGGCTCGACAACCAACAATCTCCAACTTGGAGACTGATCTCAACAACTCCACCGCTGCTATATATGCTCGAATCTGAACCTTCTTGGAATTGGAAAATTTCTCATCTTCATCTTCATTCTTGAAGACCAACTGAAACTGAGCAGGAACTTAGTTTCTCCCTGGTTACTCCCTTTGTTAACATGTCTGCAGGATTCTGGCTAGTGTGTATCTTTTCCAACTTCAAATGTCCATCTTCCAAGACAAATCGTATGAAGTGGTACCTCAACTGTATATGCTTAGTCTTCGAATGGAAGGCTGAGTTCTTTGCAAGGTGAATGGCACTTTGACTGTCACAATAGAACCTTTTTTTCTCCTGCTTCTTTCCCAATTCCTCCATAAAGCTCTGTAACCAAATCATCTCTTTACTAGCCTCTGTAGCAGCAACACACTTTGCCTCTATTGTTGAAAGTGAAACAACCTTTTGCAGTTTCGAAATCCAACTTATTGTTGTTCCACCTATAGTAAAAACATATCCTATGGTGCTCCTCCTTCTATCTTTATCACCTGCCATATCTGAATCAACATATTGCTGTAGAAAAGTGTCTGAACCTCCAAAACATAATGCATGAGTAGTAGTACCTCTCACATACCTGAGAATCCACTTTACTTCCTCCCAATGTTCTTTACCTGGATTGTTCATATACCTTCTCACAACTCCCACTGCATGTACAATATCTGGTCTTGTGAAAACCATTGCATACATCAAGCTGCCAACTGCTGATGAATAAGGGACCCTGGACATGTATTTTATCTCCTCCTGTGTCTCTGGACACATTTCCTTAGTTAATTTGAAATGGCTGGCCAAAGGTGTACTAACTGGTTTTGCATTCTGCATTCTAAACCTCTCCAACACCTTCTCTGTGTACTCCCCATGAGATAATGTCAATTTGCGATTTTTTTCTGTCTCTTGTTATTCTCATGCCAAGGATTTTCTTTGCAACACCCAAATCCTTCATCGCAAATGAATTGGCTAATTTCTTCTTGAGCACATTTATATCCTGCATATTAGACCCTGCAACAAGCATGTCATCTACATACAATAGCAA
>SNQJ01S0023026.1:30105-87410 GCA_010110895.2 Picea sitchensis | reverse complement strand
TCTAGAAATTGAATTCATGAATTTTATGATCTGAGTGGGTACTTTTGATCTTGTTCCCAATTCATGAAATGATTTTTGCATCACTTCATCTACCAACAACATTTCATCATCTATGATTCTGAAGTAATCTCAAAGCCTTGTTCGATAACAAAGGTATTCTGATAGAGGACAAACACCTTTATTAACCACTCACACAACTAGATCAAAGATCAACAAACCTATGTTTTGATGTGGTAAAACCCCTATGACGAAACATCCATGGCCCCAACCAACGCAACCACTTGGAGAAGTTTATTAATGCAAAATAAAAATATTACAAAGAGATTTTACAAGAGAGTTTCTCACAACTGATCATCAACAAATGACCCTCCACTCTCATTAAATAGAGATCATGGAACAATCGCGTGTTAAGCCATGGATCAATGGCCATTAAGATTGAGGAGAATATGAACTATCAAATCACTCTATGTCGGGAACATATTGTGACCGTTAGATTTCCTAACTACAAATGCATACTAAAGAAACACACTAAAAAACACACTTTAACCTAACGACACATTAGACCAAGTAGATCTTAACTAAATCCTAAGTGTCTAAATATCCTAACATCCCCCATTAAGAACAACTTGGGATAGGATTGAAGGATTTATAATAGTGACACAATAGGAGAAGGAAAGAGGCATTAGAGCCTATCCCCCCTTAATGAAAAATTCATGAACTCCTAACATAGATCAATTTTTGGAAAGCTTCGCTTCTGTAAGAGACTTTGTGAAAATGTTTGCAACTTGATCTTATTTAGGGAAAAAGAGAACTTCAATAACTTAATCATGAATGAGCTTTAGGATGAAGTTCATGTGTAGCTCGATGTGCTTGCTGCACTGATGTTGAGTGGGATCTTTGGTGAGCTTGATGGCACTCTGATTGTCGCACCAAAGGATGGTCAGATGCTGCTGCTGGAATCCAAACTCTGAAAGGATATGTTGAAGCTGCAAGGATTCCTGACTTGCATTTACTATTGCTCGATACTCTACTTCTCCTGAAGAAATTGAAATAGCCTATTGTTTCTTACAGGCCCAAGTGACAAATCCTGAACCAAGGCTAAAAACATAACCTGCAGTAGACTTATGATCATCAGGTTCATCGAACCAATATGAATCAGTGAAACCAACCAATAAAGGAGTCCCCCCTAAACTGTAATGTATCCCAAACTAAACTGTACCATGGACATAACAGAGTATCCTTTTAGCTTATTTCCAATGGATTTCATGAGGTGTTTGCGTATACTGGGAAACAATACCAACAACAAAGGAAAGATCAGGATGAGTATGATTCAAGTATAAGAGGATACCAACTAACTGACGGTACAAGGTGGCATCAACTTTGGGAGAAGTAAAGGTGGCAGTAAGCTTGACTCCATACTGGAAGGGAGAAGGGGCTGGTTTACAATCAACCATGTGAAAGTGATGAATAAGGTCACACACATACTTAGACTGGGAAAGAAAAATCCCTTCATTGGTTTGCAAATCTTGGAGGCCATGGAAATAGTTCAAAAAACCTAAGCCTGTCATTTCAAATTTCTTCTTAAGGATGGTTTTCACATGGTTTAAAAGTTTTGAGTCACTACCAGTAAGGATAAGGTCATCAAAATAAAGGAAAAGGATTATGAGATGGATTCTTACTTTCTTGGTATAGACATTAGGATCAGGATGGCATCTAGAGAATCCAGTGTCATGAAGAAAGTTGTCCATTTTGGCATACCCAGCTTGGGGAGATTTCTTAAGACCATAAAGAGATTTCTTAAGGAGAAAAACAAGGCTAGACTCATTCTGGACATAGCAAGGAGGTTGTTCCATGTATATTTCTTCTTGCAAATATCCATGCAAGAAGGTGGATTTAACATCCATCTGATGGACCTCCCATTTATGTGAGGCAGCAAGGGAAAGAACAAGGCAGATAGAATTCATTTTGGGTACAGGGGAAAAGGTTTCATTATAGTAAATTCCTTCAACTTGGGAAAATCCTTTGGTAACTAACCGAGCTTTGTGTCTTTCAACACTTCCATCAGATGCATACTTAGTTCTGTAGATCCATTTACATCTGACAAGTTTTCTTCCTTTTGCAAGAGGTACAATATCCCAAGTATCATTGGCCATTAAAGAACGATACTCTTCATTCATTGTTGTATCCCAATATTGATGACCCGAAGCTTCTGCAAATCTCTCTGGATCACGATTCTATGAAACTTGAGCCAACAGAGAAGAGGCTCACTGGAACTGTGAACGTGTCCGACACTGATATAAAGGATTGCCCACAATATCACCAACTACTTCTCATGTTGAACAGACCCATCTAGGATGTTTTGGAACTGGTGCTAGTTCAGGTTCAAAGGAATCATATGGAGGAAGGTGAGCAGGCGAAGGTGGATTCTCATCCTCACTGTCATCATCTGAAGAAGAAACCAGAATAGGAATAGAAGAAGGCACAAAGACTGAAGATGTCTCACAGGTCGAAGAAGGAACAATCGTTGAATTAGGTTCACAGGCCAAGATATTTTCATCAAATTTAACATCTCTTCTATTAATAATTTCATTACAATGTGGTTGAAGAAGTCTATAACATTTGACATCTTCAAAATAACCAATAAATATACACTTCTCACTTTTAGGTTGCAATGCTTTCCTTTTCTCATCAGGAATGTGAGCCCATGCTATACTACCAAATACACGGAAGTGACTTACATCTGGTTTGATTTTAGTCCAAGCTTCTTTTAGTGTTATATTTTTAAGAGCCTTTGTGGGAGTTCAATTTACTATGTAATTTGCACAGTTTATTATTTCTGTCCAATACGTTAGACTTAATCCCTTAGATTGGATAATACAATTAGCCATTTCTTTTAATGTGTGGTTCTTTCTCTCAGCAACACCATTTTGTTGTGGTGTATATGGAACAACGTGTTTCATTTAGATGCCCTGTGTAGTGCAATAACTTGTAAAATTAATTTTCACATATTCTCCTCCATTATCTATTTTTAACTTTTGAATTTGATGTCCAGATTGCTTTTCTACAAGGGCCTTGTAGGCCAAAAATTTGTCAAAATCTTCGCTCTTAAGTTTTAATAAGTAATCCCAAGTACGTCTAGAAAAGTCGTCAATGAAATTTAAGAAATACTTTCACCCAGAAAAAGAAGGAGAAGAAATTGGACCACACAAATCACTGTGAACAGGCTGCAAAGGGCCTGAGGCATGCCAAGAGACACGTTTGTCAAAAATGTCTTGATGATGTTTGCTAAGAACACAACCGACACAAACACCATCTCTGCATGAAACAAGAGGAAGACCAGTCACCATTTGTTGATTACATAGTTGTTGCAATGAACGATAGTTTAGATGGCCAAACCACTCATGCCAAAGTTTTCTCAAGTCATCGCTATGAGCAACAAAAAATGATGAAAAAGATGATGACCCAAAGTTGTCAAATTTGTACAATCTGGTAATATCATCAACAATTCAAGTTGCAAGAACATGCTTAGGATCTTACCAGGTTGTACAAATTTGAACTTTCTTGTTCGAAAACCTTGTAAGGAAAGAGGTTACTTAGAAAAAGTATATATACACCTTGAGAAGTCACTCATAAGTACATTCACACACAACTTCTATTGAATATCTTCTATGTGAGTAAGTGATTCCTATCTGAGGTAACCAAGGAGATATGAAGAGAATTTCAGAGGGAAGATGAAGTAAAGAAAGAAAAAATTCCAAGGGAGGATGAAGTCTTCTGATGATGTGTTCTAAGGTATGTTATTTAAAAGTCATCTTTCCATTTTCTCTATAACATTTTTTCTAGAATGATTCAGATACTGAAAATTGGAGAAGGTTGAGACAACATGTCAAGGTACCTGTGGTAAATATTTTAGATTTTGGGTTGTAGTATCTTGTGAGATACACTCTGTGGAAAATAGGGTTTTTGGCTAGTCCGAAAAATAGTCTCAAATAGGTGTTATTGGTAAATTAGTCATAACTTTTTCATAGAGGATCCAAATGAGTGATACAAAATGCATTGGATAGATTACAGTCAGTTTTTGTTTTTTTAGATATCAAATATTCTGTGCATGGAATTCTCTACAAGTTAGGTCTTTAGAACAAGATAGAATTCAACAAGGTCCATCATTTTTTCTACAACTCCTTTTATGGGACGTTCCAAGCAGTGAAGCTTGGAGGAATTGCAGAGAATATATTGAATAACATTAGGTACACATTTCATACCTTTATTCATTACAAGTACAAAGTTATTATTGTTTGAAGTTAGGGTTTGTGACTAATCCAAAAACTAGTCTCGTGAGACTAAGGTAAAGTTTGATGAAGAAGCTATTCTCTTGTTTCTAAAGTTGAGGAAGGACTACATGTATGAGATCACATACACTAGGTATGTTATAGATTTACATGTATGCTTTGAGGGTTACATGTTGATGATGTTATGGTGCATGCTTGAGGCTAGTATTTGGTATATTGTTGATGCATTGACACATTCTTGAGACACATATTAGGTGCATGGTTGAGGCATACACTTGGTATATGAAAGCACATGTATGAGATACTTCTCTTGGTGATGTTGGTATTTGTTTAATTTACACGATTGACAACACTTGCTTGGTATATATTATGGCACATGGTGTCTAGAATGATTGAGTGATGTGGTATATGGTTGAGATACATTGTTGGTACATGGTATGGTACATGTGTCGATGTACATTGTTGATGTACAGGGTTGATACATGGTATGTTACATGATTGGTACTTGATATACATGGTTGATAGTTGAGAAATATTGTACATGTTGAGGTGCATGGCTGATCCATGGTTTGGTATAGGTTTTGGTGCATGGTTGATGCACGTTTTGGTACAACCATTGGTGCAAGGTTGATGCATGGTTTGGTACAGGTGTTGGTGCATGGTTGATGCATTTGTTTTGGTACATGATTGATTCTTGGTATGGTACAGGTTGATGGTTTGGTACATGCTTGGTAGAGGCATGCATTGGTGATTTTAGACATCTAGTTAAGAGGTGTCCTTGGTACATGACCCATGTGAGAGAATCTGGTTGAGCATTGTTTATTAGTGATAGGTTGATGTGCCAGGTTGAAAGTGATAGGTTGACAGGTTACATGTTTATGTGACAGTGACAGTGACCGTGACAGTGACAGTGAAAGTTATAGTGATAATGGAAATGACAGTGGTAGATATTGTGGTAGTGACAATTGGTCTACACTTTTTTCCAGGGTGGCAGGACAGGGAAAGGAAAGGGGATTGTAGCCTCCTTCTAGTTGGAGCCGAAGAATCAGGGAGTTGTATATTCCTTCAGTTTGGAGCTTGAGAATCAAGGGGTTGTAGCCTCCTTTTGGTTGGAGCTAGAGAATTCAAGGAGTTGTATCTTCCTTCAAGTTGGAGCCTATAAATAGGGGGTCATGTCCTCCTTGTAGTTGCAGATGGAGAATTGGGAAGTTGGTGCTTCCAATGAATGTATTCTTTGATATATAAGAAAACATTCCATGGTTTTCTCCTGTTTGGGTTTCCATGTAAATTATGGTGTACTGTGTACTTGATGTGATGTTGATTATGTTTATATGCTCACGATATACTGATGATATATTGATGATATGATGATGATATATTGTTGATTAAGTTGAAGTTTATATATTATGGTTAAAAGTGGTAAAAGTGCTCATATTGATTCAGTCCCCCTCTTAGTATTCCAACAACTGGTATTAGAGCAGGTTCCTTTAGGAAACAATTTAACCACTGGAAGGTAGATAATGGAGAGCAACAATATGTATAAAAATTGAATACCATAGTTTGATGGATAGAACTATGCATTTGATCTGGATTATTTTCGGAACGAAATGAAAGAAGAGATATTACAATGAAATACACATAAAAATTGCAAAAAATAGAAAAATACAACAATAAATTATTTCTATTAATGAAATAAATGTAGAGAGATTGTAAAAATATAGAGTGCAAGACGTGTTAGAATGGTGGCAACTTTATCTCTGAGAAGAGATGTGATGGATATGCTCATTCAAATGAACATGAGTACAATGAGTCTCTGAAGGCATTTTTATGATAAGTACGAATGCCAAAACCCTAGACATCCAAAAACGTAACACTAGAAGATGAAGTGCCAAAAGTCATGTGGGCCCTGTTGGGGTAAGTTAGTACACCAACTTATCGATGTTGAAACTTTTTCATACGATCTTCGTTTTAGGCATGTGATAGCCCAATGGAAAGGTATTTTCGAGAAATATGTATTATACTATCAAACTCTAACTCCATATATACTTTGACTGTGGCAAGCCAAGAAAACACTGTTTAAGGCCCTAAAACGACCCTGGAAGTACAAAAAGATGTATTGACATGAAAACTTCCAAAATAAGCCAATTGGAATAGGTTGGCGACCACCAATATCCACCTCGATGTTGTGTATGGATTTAGGATAGCCTCGGAAGTACAGAACCCACATGCACATGCACATTAGAAAGTTTAGATTATGCATGCCTGCACTCTTTTGTGAACAAATTGTGTAACTGGTGGATCTAATTATAATCAATTAGTCTAACTATTTGAGAGATGCTATATATATGATCATACCCATAGAGGTGAGAGTGAAATGTGTGTAGAGTGTGTAAACAAGACACAATACTGTGGAGTGCAATGTGTAGTGAGTGTGTGAGAGAAAGACACAATACTAAGGTGTTGTGTGTATGTGAGGAGTGGATGGTTGTATGTCGGTGTTGGCTATTGTAATTCTCCCTTGAAAAATAAGAATATCGATTATCATTTCACTATGGTTTTTTCCCGTATTGGGTTTCCATGTAAATCATTGTGTCAATTGTGTGATTACTACTGTGTTTGTTTTTTTTTTTTTTCATTTTATGCTTTGTTTTCCTTCTTCTTCCCAACGAGTGGTATCAGAGAAGGTGATCCGAGTTGGATGAGATCCGACATGTGAGGACGAGATCTGATTTCATTGTAGGGGAATTATTCTTTTCTCTAACGCTTCTGACACCTATTAGGAGGAACATTGAACTTGGTATATGAAAAGAGCATTTGGGCGATCCGAGTGTTGTGTGTTGGAAGAGGGGCGATATGTGATATTGAGATTTGCAAGGCAATTTCTGTGAAAGAGGGTGACCATGCTATGTTGTTTGAGATGTTGTTCTGGTGAGGTAGCCTACTTGATGCAATGCAAGTGTGACAAAGATGTGAGTGCAAGAGGGAGCCAACCATTGCATGAATGAGAGATACTTACAAGGGAAAGTTTCTACTTAATATGCACACAAAGAGTTGTGTCTCATGTGCTGGAAGAGATTCATTGCGAGAGAGGAGATAGAAAGTAATCGTCATTGTCTGTAAATTTTGGGTGGGTGTGATACCTGTGAAAGTTGAGGTGGAGTGATCACAGGAAATTCGTGGAGTGATCTTTCATTGTGAAATCATTGAAGGAGGCTTGAAAGTTCAATGAGAGTTATAAGTTTGAGGTGGATAAATTCAGCGGCAAGAATAACTTTGTGCTATGGAAGCTTAAGATGCAAGATATACTTGTGCAACAAGGATTGCAAAAGGAGTTGGCTGGAAATATCAAGAAACTGACAAGCGTGACATATGAGGATTGGGAAGATCTGGATGCAAGAGCTCTCAATACCATTTGTTTGTGTTTGGAATATGAAGTGATGTTTAACATCAGTGAAGAGGAGATAACAACAGGTTTGTGGAACACACTGGAGAGTTTGTGTATGAAAAAGTTCTTGACAAATAAAATCTTCTTCAAGAGGCAGTTGTATAGCTTGTGGATGAAAGAAGGTACGAAAATTGTTGATCACTTGAATGTTTTCAATACTGTGATTTGTCAATTATCTAGTATGAAAATAAAGTAAAGGCGGTTATGCTACTGTTTTCATTTCCCAATGAGTCTTGGGATCATCTGGTCATAACTATGTGGTTTATCTCAAAAGATGCCATTGATTATGACATTGTTGTGGGAGTTTTGTTGTCTGAGGAGATGAGGAGATGACCAGTAAAGAAAACTCAATAGTAGAAGTAATGGTGGTCACAGGTCGATGTACATAAGGAGGGAAAGATAAAAAAAGGTACAAAGAGGTCTAAGTCAAAAGATATTAAGGGTAAGGAAAAATGTTGGTTCTGTGGAAAATCTAGGCATTTCAAGAAGGATTGTTGGAAAATATAACAAGCATCCAAAGAGGAATACACAAAGAAGAAAATTCAGCTATATATATGGTTACTGATTTTTTTTTTGTCTATTGTGTCTCACCACCTGTGTTCACATAGAAGGTGCAGGGCGGTGATGGTTGAGTCACCACGAAATAATGAGAAAAAAATGTATTTACTTTGGAGATGTAAAAAATTATTGATTGCATGTAAATGGGAACATGTATGTAAGACCTGGATAGGTATGCGTACCCCTAGTTTATCAGGTTACCAATGAAAAGTCTAGACATAGATTTAGGTAGATTGAATCTGTGGGGGGGCATGTATGTTGGGTTAGCCTGAACTCGGTGAAAGAGTTAATGAGTTAAACATGTTTTTAGGTCAAAGCAGGTCGTTTTTTGAGTCCATGTTTTTTGGTTATCTCATGGTATTGTGTCTATGGATTTCATGTAATGAAGGCTATAAAAGGCTTGGCGAACTCTATTTTAAATGGGCCTAGGGGTAAGCAATGAAGGCTTACTTAGCTGGCTTGGTCGGATTTGGTCAACAAAATGTTCATGTTAAGGTGGAACACTGAGACTCCACTGTAAAGTCCATGGAGGTGAGTGACAAAGTTTCACTTGGGTTGGTTTGGCTGAATTTGGTCAATGTTATTCGAATGAAAAGTTTGAGTTGGAGTTGTGTGTCTAGGTTATAAAGGTGGGTCTGTAGAAATGTTCATGTGTTGGCAAGTGAATCAAGTGTTTGAGAATATATGATGAAGGTAGGGTCATATCCATGGAACTTGGAAAGTATTGCAAGGAAGATGGGATCAGATAGGCATGTTTAGTAATGCTAAGTTGCAACAATAGTTGTGGACATAAGCAGTTATGATATCTGGTAACTCAATCACCATCGGTTACAAAAGACAGGAATATTCAGGAAGAGGTATGAGAAGGTCATCTGGTAATTACTAAAATGTGAAATTACTCAATTTTGATGCTTATGTTTTTTATGAACACTCTAAGTAGGACCCATATCAAACAGGTAGATATTTGATATGGTGATGATGTTAATGGGTGCAGACTATGGGACCCTACTACCCACAAAATCATCATGTACATAGATGCAATGTTTGATGAATCTCCTTTTCAGATGAAAATTTCAAAGCATGACTGGTAGCAGAACAATATTTGGAAGGTATTGATTTACATGAAAGTTTCTCACTAGTTGTTAAAAGCTTGTTTCTATTCATGTTGTGTTAGCACTAGTTGTGTTACTTGATCTCGAGTTAGTATAGAGAGATGTTAAAATTGTTTTACATGGATTTTTTTGGAAAAGAGGATGTATTTGGAACAATCAAAATGGTTAGTTCAGAATCGCAACAGAAGATTTGTTTGCAAACTCTAGAATCATTATATGGCTTGAAGCATGCCAGGAAAATAGTATAAGATGTTTGATTCCTTCATGGTGCGCCAAATTTGACAAGAAGTTAGTATAACCATTGTGTTTGTGGTATATTCATTAACTTGGTGTTATATGTTATGCTTGTTGCAAGAACAAGCATGGTTGAGGTCAACAAGTTGGATTAGTTGGTTAGGACGTTTGTTATGAAGGATCTAGGAGCAACAAAATAAATCTTGGACATGGAAATACACAAAGACAGGAAATATGGTAAGCTTGGTTATCACAACAGAAGTATGTGGTAAAGATACTTAGGAAATTCGGTATGAATAATGTGAAACCGGTAAAATCCCTTTGGCTTTCCATTGAAATTTTTTCTTCAGGTTTATGTCCTAACTAATGAAGAAGAAAAGGTTTATGTGTCTCAAGTATTATATGCTAGTATGAATTTTGATGATTACGATGGGAAATGGTCAAAATTTCACATGCAAATGGTGTTGTCAATAGACAAATGGAAAAACCAGGTGAAGAGCATGGAAATGGGTGCTTCAAACACAGAAGCACAAGTACCACCTACAATGGTTGGAGTGATTTAGTATGTGGTTATGATTCATGATATTTGGACAAGAAGAGAACTAACTCAAGTTATGTCTTTAAAGAATGCAAGGATCTATTGGCTAATTTTGGAAAGGTACATGATGTGATGTTCTGTGGTGGTCAAAGTGTCATGCATTTGACTAACAATCCAGTGTATCAGAATGGGACAAGTGCATCAGATTATTAGACAAGTTATCGATAGAGATAGAATGGTCCATACTAGAGTGAGTCATGGAAGCATGTTCACCTAACAATATTGTTAGAGAAGTTGTGGAGTTGTGATGGTGTTTTGTTTCTCTTGGCTTCTAGAAAAGGTGATGAATTAATTCAGGCATGATATATTAGGTAAATTATTTTCAAGGTGGAGATTGTTGAGAACATGACAACTAATTTCCATGTGGTGGAATGCACATGCACATGCACATCAACTAAGTTTATATTATGCATGTTGGGTATGTGTTATATTCTTTGCATGAGTAGTAGTGTTTGAGCGTCTGTGCCGGGCGCGCAGGGGGGTTAGAGGGGGGGGTGCAGGGGGCAGCGCCCCTGAATTTTTTTTTCGCACCGAGACGACATATTTCCAGGACCACATGATATTTAGGTGGTTTTTTCGGCACATGGTATTTTGCCGATGGTTTTCTATTTCCGGTTAAGGAATTAGGGTTTTGGACTAATTCAGGTCATTGGGTTAGGGTTTTGGATGCCGCTGGCTCCTATATGTATATTGTATTGTAAACAATGTAACACAATGTATGAATATAATATATGTTGGTTTTCCCGGTTTGGGTTTCCAGGTGAAAAATCTCTGTGTAATGTTTGTATTTTCCATTGTATCTTTTTTGTTCCTTTCTGAATATCAGTTTGTAGTAGATATTGTACAAGGTTAGAATTTACATTTGGTATCAGATATTTATTGGCTTCAGGGGGACGCCTTTGTGGTCAAGGGTTTGGCTTAGGACTATGATAAGCCTTGTTACAGTGGGAGATCTGCGGTATTGTTTTTCAAGTGAAAAGAAGTGGCAAGCAATTCGAAGATGGAGATCGAGAAGTTTAATGGGAAAAGATTTGAGCTGTGGAAGCTCAATATGGAAGATCTTTTGGTGGACAGAGATTAGTGGATCGCGGTAGATCCAGGTACTGCACCTACAGGAGCTTCTGCAGATGACTGGAAAAATATGGATCAAAAGGAAAAGAGCACAATCCGACTGTGTCTCTCCGATTCAGTATTACTAAATGTGTCAGAGGAAGCTACAACCAAGGATTTATGGGAAAATTTGGGGAAGTTGTATCAGTCTAAGTCCCTGGTAAATAAACTATTCCTGAGAAAGAAGCTATATAACTTGAGGATGAGAGATGGAGACTCAGTGGAAGAGCATTTGAACGCCTTCAATACTGTGGTAAGTCAGTTAGTATCTGTTGAGATTAAAATTTCAGATGAATATAAATGTAACAGTTTTTTGTGTTCTTTACCGGACTCGTGGGATAGTCTGGTTGTGGCCATAGGTAGTAATAAAACTTCTTTGAAGTTTGAAGAAGTGGTCTCATCCTTGTTGTCGAAGGGGATGAGACGAAAGAATATGGAAGGACATAGCACAGATGCATTATTTGCAAGAGGACGTTCCCAGGAAAGAAATAGATCTAATTTATCAAGTGGGAAATCTAAGTCTAAGGGTAGATCTAAATCTCCTAGAAAGTTTGGAAGGGTATGTTGGAGGTGTGGAAAAGAAGGGCACTACAAGAAGTAGTGTAGATCCAAAGTTGAGAAAAAGAAGGGATCTGAAGAATCTTCTTCTACAAAAGAAAATATCTCCAAGGAAGAAGGAGGGGATGTGTACTTGGCCTCTTCAATCACACATGCAGATCATGAGGCATGGTTGATTGACTCAGGTGCATCCTTTCATATGACTCCCCACAGGGAGTGGTTCTGCTAATATGAGAAGTATGATGGAGGTAGTGTTTTCTTGGGTAATGATTCGACAACCAGAACCATAGGAAGAGGAAGGGTCAAGTTGAGACTCATAGATGGAAGGATAATAAAACTGCCTAGTGTTCTACACATCCTAGGTATGGCCATAAATTTGATTTCTGTAAGCAAAATGGAAGATGTTGGGGTAAAAACAATTTTTGAAAAGGGAACTTGCAGGGTGGTTGGAGGAGCAATGGTGTTGATGAGGGGAGTTTTGTTTGGAACTCTGTATAAGATGCTAGGAAGCACTATTAGTGATGGGTGTAATAGATCCATTGTCCCTGATATTGAAGTTGAAGAAGAAAGAACTCCTACAGTCTCTGAAGAAAAGGTTATGTTGTGGCATAAAAGACTGGGGCATATCGAAGAGAAGGGTCTTCGACTACTACACGGTAAAGGTATGGTTGAAGGTATGTCTAATTGCTCTCTGGATTTTGATTTCTGTGAACATTGTATATATGGGAACCAGAATCAGGTAAGATTCCCCTCCAATGCAACGACGGTAGAAGGAATTTTACAGCTAGTTCACAGTGATTTTTTAGGACCTGTGTCGGTCCCATCATTGGGAAAATCTATGTACTATGTCTCATTTATAGATGAATTCTCGAGGAAAACTTGGATAGATTTCCTCAGGAATAAATATGAAGTCTTTGACAGATTTAAAGAGTTTAAGGCTCTTGTTGAGAATCAAACAGAGAAACGAATTAAGGTGCTAAGGATAGATAATGGCGGAGAGTTCTGCAGGAATGAATTTGAAGAATTTTGTAAGAAGTGCAGTATAGCAAGGCATAAGACTACTCCATATACACCTCAGCATAATGGAGTTGCAGAAAGGATGAACAAGACGTTGATGGAAAAACCAAGGTGCATGCTTAGTGGTGTCGTGATAGGGCAAGAATTCTGGGCAGAGGCAATGGGTACTGCATGTTATCTGGTCAACAGATAACCCTCGTTAGCGTTGGGTGACAAGACTCCACAAGAGGTATGGACTGGTAAGGAACCTTCTCTCACACATCTTAAGGTATTTGGCTGCGATGCATATGTTCAT
Source organism: Picea sitchensis (assembly GCA_010110895.2). Lineage (NCBI taxonomy): Eukaryota > Viridiplantae > Streptophyta > Pinopsida > Pinales > Pinaceae > Picea > Picea sitchensis. Next base: position 74,194 of record SNQJ01S0023026.1, on the reverse strand, counting down.
GTTCCAAAGGAAAATAGGAGTAAGCTGGATAAGAAGGCTGAAAAATGTTTCTTTATTGGATATAAAGATGGTCTCAAAGGTTATAAGCTTTGGAACCCAGAAACTAAGAAGGTAGTGTATAGCCGAGATGTGGTATTTAGAGAAATGAAGGATGTTGTTAAACAGGAATTCCTACCAAGTAAGGAGGAACTAGAGAAGATAGAGTTTGATTTAAAGGATGATGAAGTAGACTCTACAGAAGAACATGAATCAGAAGAAGAAGATCCTCATACTCCAGAATTGAGGAGATCGGATTGAGAAAGAAGGCTACTAGAAAGGTATGGTCCATCTGATTTTTGTTCAAATTTTGCTTTGTCTATTACTGATGATGATCCTAGAATTGTCAGGGAGGCAGTGGATTCAGAGGATGGAAATCTCTGGAAAAGGGCCATGGAAGAAGAAATGGAATCTTTGGATAAGAATGAGGCTTAGGATCTAGTGGAGTTACCAACTGAAAGAAATCCCATTGGTAGCAAATGGGTATTTAAAAAGAAGATGAATGAAGAAGGAAAAGTGGAGAAATACAAAGATTGATTAGTAGCAAAGGGTTATTCCCAGGTTGAGAGAATTGATTTTGGTGATATTTTTTCTCCTGTTGCCAAGTTAACCTCTATAAGATTTTTGTTATCTGTTGCTACTGCATTTGATTTTGAAATAGAACAGATGGATGTGGAGACAACATTCCTAAATGGGGATCTGGAAGAAGAAATCTTTATGAAGCAACCAGAAGGTTATGCTATTAAAGGAAAGAAGGAGCTGGTATGCAAGTTGAAAAAGTCCCTGTATGGTTTAAAACAATCACCAAGGATGTGGTATCAAAAAAATTTATACTTATATGTTGGGACTTGGCTTCACAAGAAGCAAAGAGGATCACTGTGTGTATTCTAAATTAATTGGTGATCATTTGATTTATTTGGTCTTGTATGTGGATGACATGTTGTAGGTGACGTATTCTTGTTGATAACAAGGAGATTATCCGGGATGTGAAAATTTCAGTTGTCCTCTAAATTCAACATGAAGGATCTTAGTTGCTTTTCAAATTTCATTTGGAGCATGGAAATTAAAAGAGATGAAAAAGGAGGAAGCTACGGATTTAAATCAAAGAAAATATGTCGAGACAATATTGTAGAGTTTAATATGCACGAGGGAATGTAAACGGTTAAGGTTCCTATTCACATTGGTGTAAAGTTATCTGCGGATCAGGTGTCCCAAGACATATGATGAAGAGGAAGACATGTCTCATGTTCCTTATACGGTCACGGTTAAGCGGAGTTTGATGTATGCAATGAGTGTACTGTTTGGACATTGCAAATGTAATGTGAGTTTTGAACATATGTATGTCAAAATTAAGGAAGGAGCATTGGACAACCAATGGTAAAGAGGGTTTTCAATTATTTGTGTGGAACTACTAGCTATGGATTGTGCCTGAAGACCGAGTTAGACCCAGTGTCCCAAGACACATGAAGAAGAGGAAGACATGTCTCATGTTCCATATGCGAGTGCAGTTGGCAGTTTGATGTATGCAATGGTCTGTACTAGACTGGACATTGCACATGTAGTGGGAGTTTTGCGCAGGTATATGTCAAAAACAGGGAAGGAGCATTGGACAATAGTAAAAGGGTTTTCAGGTATTTGTGTGGAACTACTAGCTATGGATTGTGCTACGAAGGAAGACCAGGATTGGACAGAGTGGTTGATATACATGGCTTTGTGGATGCAGACTGGGATGGAGATTTGGATTGTAGGAGATCTACAAGCAGGTATGTGTTTAACCTGTTTGGAGGAGAAATAAGTTGGATGAGCAAAAGTCAGGTTGTAGTGGCACTTTCAACTACAGAATTTGAATACATGCAGCCACTCATGCAAGTAAGGAAGAAGTATGGTTACAAAGATTGTGTTCAGGTATTGGTTTGGTACAAGAAGCTATAAGGATAGAGTGTGACAGTCAAAGTGCAATTTTATTAGCAAAGAACCCTGCTTATCATTCAAAGACAAAGCACATTTATGTTCAATATGACTTTGTGAGAGACATGATTGAAGAAAATAAAGTATCACTGATGAAGGTGGAAACTTTGAAGAATGTTTCAGATTCATTAACAAAATCTGTGAGCACTGAGAATTTCTCTTGGTGTAGAGGATCCATGGGCATTGTTGCCCTGGATTTTTGACTATGTAACCCTGTAACCCCTTGTGTACAAAGAAAACAACAAGTGGGAGAATGTTGGGTATGTGTTATATTCTTTGCACAAGTAGTAGTGTCTGAGCGTCTGCGTTGGGCGCACAAGTGGGAGGAGCCCCCTGCACGGGGGTTTGTGGGCAGTGCCCCCAAAATTTTTTTTCGCACCGGGACGACATATTTCCGAGACGACATATTACCGGGACGACATATTTTTGGGACGACCTATTTCGGGGACCACATGATATTTAGGTGGTTTTTTTGGCACATGGTTTTTTGCCGATGGTTTTCTATTTCCGGTTAAGGAATTAGGGTTTTGGACTAATCCAGGTCATTGGGTTAGGGTTTTGGATGTCACTGGCTCCTATATGTATATTGTATTGTAAACAATGTAACACAATGTATGAATATAATATATGATGGTTTTCCCGATTTGGGTTTCCAGGTGAAAAATCTCTGTGTAATTTTTGTATTTGCCATTGTATCTTTTCTGTTCTTTTCTGAATATCAGTTTGCAATAGTTATTGTACAAGGTTAGAATTTACAATGCATGCATGCACTCTTTTGTGAACAAAATATGTAACTGGTGGATCTAATTATAATTAGTTAGTCTAACTATTTGAGAGATGCTATATATACGAGCATACTGATATAGGTGAGAGTGCATTGTGTGTAGAGTGTGTGAGCAAGACACAATATTGTGGAGTGCAATGTGCAGTGAGTGTGTGAGAGTAAGACATAATATTGAGGTGTTGTGTGTATGTGAGGAGAGGATGGTTGTATGCCGGTGTTGGCTATTGTAATTTTCCCTCGAACAATAAGAACATCGATTATCATTGCTCCATGGTTTTTTCCAGTATTGGGTTTCCACGTAAATCATTATGTCAATTGTGTTATTGTTGTTGTGTTTGGTATGTTGTTCTCAATTTTATACTTTGTTTATGGTCTGTTTTGCTTCAACTACCAAAAAATGATGTCATTGTTGTTCTCAAGGTCATGCTTGTTGGATTACTGAGAGGGGGGATGAATCAGTAATAGATAAATTTAATCCTTTTTCATCATAAAATGCAAGTGTTATATCAATGAAGAATTATCATCCAATAATTGCAGAGTAAATAAACAATGAACAAATGAGAAATCACACACATACATAGTACACTAGTGTTTTACATGAAAATCCAAAGTGAGAGAAAACCACATAGTGCTTTTTCTTATATGTCTTTAAGAATTACATTCATTGGAAGCACCAACTTCCTTTGTTTTCTAGCTACAACTGGAAGGAGGCTCCAACCCCCTAGTTTCTCAGGCTGGAACCTGAGGGAAGCTCCAACTCCCCAATTCTTTGGCTACAACCAGAAGGAGGCTACAACCCCCTATGTTCTCAAGTTGCAACCTATGGGAAGCTCCAACTCCCTAATTCTCTGGATACAACCAGAAGGAGGATACAACCTTGTATGTTCTCCGGCTACAACCAGAAGTTGGCTACAACAACGTATCATTTCCCCATCCAACCAACCTGACGTATAAGTAGAATGATGGAACCACTATCACACTATCACTTTGAGATATAATACTGTAAACTTGTACCAATAAACTTGAACCATGCATCAACCTGTACCTCAGTCTGTAATGAACCTGTACCATAAACAAGTGCATCAACCATACACCAACCTATACCAAACAACTTGTAATCAACCTGTACCATAAACAAGTGCATCAACCATGCACCAACCTGTACATCAACCTGTACCATGAATAAGTGCATCAACCATGCACCAAACCTGTATGAATAACCTGTCAAAAAAACATGTCCAAACAACCTTAGAAATTTCATCATCAAAATAATTTATCCTCCCTTGAATTTCGACCTTCTTTACTTCACCTTCCCTCTGAAATTCAGCTTAGATATCCTTTAGTTGCCTTAGTCACCCGTATATATTCAATATGATCAAGTGTGATTAAAATGAGATATCCTTTCCTCTTATTTATACTTTCATGTAGCTTCCTCAAGGGGTTACCTTTTAACCATATTAACCCACTTTCCTTATTTTAGGGTTAACCCACTTCTAACCACTTGTCAACTTAGCAATTTCTCTATTAAATTTATTATTTAAATAATTTATTTTGTATTCACTTTGACTTATAGTACACTCATCACTTCAATTTATTATTCACCTTCTAAAATCTCTTAAACCAATTTGACTACTTTGACTTTTTGGGGCTTCTAGATGACTCATGGGGGTTCTCCAACTTCACATGGACATAACTCTCTAACCGTGAGGAGTTATGTGATGTTCCACATACAACTAGAAATGGAATGACATGTACTATCCATATAGAATATTATTACCTGCAAATATACCAAAACTCATACCATTATCCCTAAAAAACACTTGGGTCCATTAACCAAACCTGGGTTCTCCAACTTCTAATGGCCATAACTCTCTAACCGTGAGAATTTATGTTACGTTCCACATACCACCAGAAATAGAATGACATGTAATATCCATATAGAATAGTATTACCTTCAAATATATTAAAAATAATACCATTATACATGAAACAACCTTGGGTCCATTACCCGAACCTTTGTGCTACCGAAATTTTCTACCAGAATTTCTCCAAGGGTTGACATCAATCTACAATATCAATATCCAATCATTGACATCAATAAAAACCAACAATCCATACCAAATGACCATCAACCTAAGACAACTATCGGACAATCTCCCCTTTTGGCATTGATGGCAACACCAATATTAATGGAAACACCTAGTCATGATAACATTCATGCTTATACTCCTCATGAATGTTTCTATCTCTCCCCCTTTGACATCAATGACAAAGGGTATCTCCCTTTGGGGCTTCTCCCTCTGACTAAACTCTCCTTGGGGCTTCTCCCCCTATCTACATGCCTTTAATTTTTCTTTGTGTTTATAAGCCTCTGATTACTTTCTCTCACTTCATATGAATAATATCTCCCCCTTTGAAAAAGGGTATCACTCTGAAGTCATATCACTCATTCTTCCCTTTTGAAAATTGCTCCACTTGGAAGAATACCTCTATGACCTCTCTCCAATAATTTACCTTTGCATTTGATAAATATCTCCCCCTTTGTCATCAATGGAAAATGTATCTTCCCATCCAGGGATGATCCCCCTAATAGAACTCTTCCTAAAACTGATCTCCCAACCTAAATCATGCTCTTTATGGTGCTTCCTCATGTAAATATAAGACATATAAGATAAACATTAAAAAACATTCATTTTGGAGTAGAAATTACTCTAAGTCTCTAGCGAAGATCCTCAAAGGCTTCTCGTGGAAGGGGTTGTGTAAATACGTCTTCCACTTGTTCTTTTGTGCACACATATTCAACTTTGATGTTCTTCTCTGCAACCTGTTCCCGTAGAAAGTGATACTTGATTGGAATGTTCTTTGTTTTGGAGTGAAACACCGGGTTCTTTGAGATACTGATGGCGCTTGTATTATCACAATAGAATGGAATGGGATCATCATACTCAAACTATATATCTGTCAGAGTTTGTTTCATCCATAGAACCTATGTACAACATGTTTCTACTACAATAGACTCTGCCTCAGCTGTAGATAAATATATTGATGATTGTTTCTTGCTTAACCATGATACTAAACACTCACCCAGTTATAACGTTGATCCACTGGTGCTTCATCGGTCATCAATGCAACCTGCCTAATCTGCATCTATGTAGGAAATAAGTGATAGATCCTTTCCTTTTAGATATCATAATAAAAAATCTTATGTTCCTTTGATATATCTGAAAATCCTGTTCACTGCTAATACATGTGATTCCTTTTGTGTTGCCTGAAATCGTGCCACCTGTCCAATTGCCTCATTACATCTAGTCTAGATGTTTTCACATATAGCAATATACCAATCATTGACCTGTATTTCCTCTGGTCTGTAGACTTTGAATCATCATCTTTTCTCAACTGGCAACTGGTTTGCATAGGAGTGGTAACTAGTTTGCAATCTTCCATTCCGAACCTCTTTAACATTTCTCTAATATACTTATTTTGAGAAATATAAATTCCTTGGTTGCTTTGAAATATTTGAAGACCCAGAAAGAAGGACAGTTCTCCAATTAATGACATTTCAAATTCAATATTCATATCCTTTGCAAATTTCTATCTTAACCTGTCATTAGTACTTCCAAAAACAATATCATCAACATAAATTTCAATTAATAAAATACTACCTTGAATTACCTTGATGTAGAGGTTGTTGTCTGTGCTTCCTTTCCATAGTTCGTAGGGAGTTTTTTCATTGTTTTTTCTGAGAATTACTCTGTTTTGAATGTGAACTATTGTATGCACTGCATATGTCCAAAAAATATCTGTCAATTTGGAATCCATTAGCATTGTTCGAGCCATTTCCTGTGTAATTATAATCCATTATGATAATGTTCCTTTGTCTCTGAACCACTCTCTGAACCAATCTATGAATCCATGCTCTCGTCCACTGTCATATATCTGTCCAAAACTGCTAAGTATTCTTACAAATCCATCTCTGTCCATACTATCCAAGACTCTACTTGTGCAACTATCCATAATGGTGACCCATTTATCACTATACTATCATGAAATCTTGGTTAATCTATCAAACTGTACTTCTGCTAACTGACTGTTCTAGATTTTTCTTCTCAAACTCTGCAACCTGCTCAAAGGATGGTTCTTTGGTCTGTCACAACTATCAAATATAATCCCCTTGTCTAATATTCATATTTCCTGGGAGTCTCTAAGCCGGATGGCTCATAACAATTCCTTCTCTGATGTGTATTCATCATCATCCTCATTGGTATATTCATCATCTCTCTGATCTCTGATTTCTTTATTTATGTTTGTGGATTTAGCTTTCACTAGAATTCCTGAAAGTACAATCTCTTGAACCTGTTCCTTATTTACATGTCCTTCTTTTCTTTCAGTTATTTTCCAAACCTTTTTGTATCTGAAGTCTTTCTCTATAGAATTTTGTTCATCTCATTTTATTGTCAATCTTGCGATCTCTGGGACCTGGTCTTTGTTCACTTGTTCTTCATGTTTTCTTATCCACACTTTATTACATATGATATTAGTGTTCTCTTTCATGGAATTATCGATCATGCGTCTACAATTGATAATGGGGCCACATAGGCATTTCTTGCTTGAACATTTCTTTTATAATCCCTGCAATCTGCAACCTTATGTCCAAAGTTAGTACAATAAAAACAATGACAATAAAATAAATTTGCATACTTGGGAGTGAATGATCTTATTTGTGGCATAGTCCTTCTAAATTTTTTCCTTGACTAATCATGATCATGATTGAAGCTTCTTTGTGGCTTGAACATGGATGATATTCTTGAAGATGTATCTTCAATAGTTTTCTTAGATTCTAGTTGACCATGATTCCTTCCTTTGAGTACTTTTGCATAACTCTTTCTATTTTTTTTATTCTTCTTTTATAGCAACCTAGAGTGCTTCTCTTCATTCTCTATAACTGATGTGGATGTTTCTCTCTTCAAAATTCTTGTTGAGCTTGACGATTTTACTTCTCAATGTGGCAACTTATTCTTCAAGCTTCTCAACCTCTTCTTATTTCTTCATTATCTGAGACTTCATGACTTCTTCTATTCTTTTCGCTTCTTCAAGATGAATTTTTAATGTGATTATTTCTTCTTCAAGTCATTTCTATTCTTGACCAAACTTTGCCTCAAGCTTGTTTAGATCATTAGTTCTTTCCTTAAGATGATTTGTCAATATCTTCTCTCTCATTTATTCTTATTCCTTCTGTTCTTCTATGTTGGCTTCCAAATACTACTTTTGATATTCAATATTTTTTTTTATCTTTCTGGCTTCTTTTAGCCGAGTTCTTAAGTTATGGATGACATGTTGGGCTTCTTAAAAAATGTGAACACTTTCCTTTTGTTTCATCAATTCTTTCTTGAGTGACTTGTTTTCTTCTCTTAGTTCATCTAAAGCACTAATCAATTCTTCTTCATAATTGTCTTCATTTTCAATTACTTGTTCTGTCTCATTTCCTTGATGGCATTCTATTTCAATATGTCCACGTTTTTCACAATTAAAGAAAAACAACATACCTTTGGTGATTATGTACTCTTCATCTTCTGAATCTGTTTGACATGGTGAACATAATTCTTCTTGATCTGTATCTGCATCTTCTTTGGCATTTTTGGAATCTGCGATGGGTGAATAATATATGTCATGTAACTTATCCCAAATTTATTTGGCTGATGAACATTTACCAATCTTTTCTCTTACCGGATTAGGTAATCCTTCCTAGATGAAATCCATTATTATTTTATTATTCTTCTTCAATTCCTTCTTGGCTGCAGCCTTTTCCCTTTTTGAACTATCATATCTTGTAACAACTGATAGACAACTATAATGTACCTGTGCCTGTAAAAATACTTTTGTCCTTCTGCTCCACATCTCATAATTAAAACCATTCTGACCATTAAACATTGGTACTTCATTCTTAGAATAATGCATGATCTCCTTCCAGTGGTTAAACTGTTTCCTGAAGGAACTGACTTTGAAACCAATTGTTGGATTACTGAGAGGGGNGGGGGGGGTGAATCAGTAATAGAGAAATTTAATCATTTTTCACCATAAAATGCAAGTGTTATATCAATGTAGCATTATCATCCAATAGTTGCAGATTAAATAAACAATGAACAAATGAGCAATCACACGCATACACAATACACCAGTGTTTTACGTGGAAACCCAAAGTGGGATAAAACCACATAATTATTTTTCTTATGTGTCTTTAAGAATTGAATTCATTGGAAGCACCAACTTCCTTTGTTTTCTAGCTACAACTGGAAGGAGGCTCCAAACCCCTAGTTTCTCAGGCTACAACCTGAGGGAAGCTCCAAATCCCCAATTCTCTGGCTACAAATTGAAGGAGGATACAAATCCCTGTGTTCTCAGGCTACAACCTAAGGTAATCTCCAACTCCCCAATTCTATGGATGCAACCAAAAGGAGGCTAGAAGCCCCTACTTTATCCAGCTACAACCAGAAGGTGGCTACAACCACCTATCCTTGCCTCGTTCAACCACCTTGATGTATAAGTAGAATGATGGAACCACTGTAACACTATCACTGTGATATATATTGTTGTAAACCTATACCAATCAACCTGAACCATGCATCAACCATGCATCAACCTGTACCTCAACCTGTAATCAACCAATACCATAAACAAGTGCATCAACCATGCACCAACCTGTACCTCAACCTGTACCATGAATAAGTGCATCAAACATGCACCAAACCTGTATGAATAATCTATCACAACAACCCGTCAAAACAACATTAGAAAGCATCATCAAAATAAATTATCCTCCCTTGAATTCTGGCCTTCTTTACTTCACCTTCCCTCTGAAATTCAGCTTAGATATCGTTTAGTTACCTCAGTCACCTGTAGATATTCAATATGCTCAAGTTTGATTAAAATGAGAGAGCCTTGCCTATTATTTATACTTTCATGTAGCTTCCTCAAGGGGTTACCTTTTAACTATATTAACCTACTTTCCTTATTTTAGGGTTAACCCACTTCTAACTACTTTCGATCAATTTTTTATGTTGGGTTGAGAACATAGTCCAATAAAAATTGGATCAAAATTGGATGAAGTTCCCCTGGTGACGGGAAATTAACTTACGAAGCATTGAATGTCTCCTTGGTAAATAATTAATTATTGGATGGATTACATCGCTGAGTTCACATATGAAATTTTTTGGTTCTTGTAGTCCTTGAAGGAGATTGGGATATGGTCTAATTTTCGCAACGTTTGTAGGATAAAGGAAAGTGGACAACTGGTGGGTTCCATATTCTAGGATTCAAGAACGGTTACCATTCCTAGTATTAGCATCAAGCAATCATTTCATTCATCCATATTTTGTTATTGATAATCAATGGACTCCAACAATAGATGAGTATAACAATATCGATGGAAATATACAATGTTGATTTCTCAAATGGAAAGACTGTCATAACAAACTTGTTATGAAACAGGGCAATTGCAAGGAAATATTGACTACATGTTCTCTTATGCCCTGTGAGAACCAAGAAGATGTTCTTTGAAGAAGATGAGTTGTAGAAAAAGAAAAGTATAGCAACGTTCCTCTTTTGGGATCCCAAAAAATATTGTCATTATCAACAACCAACTTTGGAAGACAACTATAATTGTGTCAATTCCTGTATGTTTTCTTAATTGATTTTGTTTGGTGTTTGATAATGTGGTGGATAAATAATTATTGAAATGTTAGTGTGCATTATTTCAATTGTAATTTTGAGTATTTGGATAGATTCAAAATCCCTGAATTAGTAACTCTAGAAAGCAGTGGATTATTCCAATTGCATTTTTAGTATTTGGGTAGTTTCAAACCTTGTAATTAATTTCATTGTTTATAGGGTTTATATAATTAGCAAATAAGAACATCAATACCAATACTGATGATGTATGAGCTCTCATACCCACGCATATTGTTTTATCAATCCTTCTTAGTTTCACTGCTCGTAGAAAAACATACATAATTTAATTGAATTGAATTTTTAGGATTTTGGACATACAATGCTTCACCTGGGGCAGTGTAGCCATGAGAACCCGTGAAACCAGAAATTGTCAAACCATCCCCTTTAGAATGCAACGGTTGACAAGATATTATTTTTTTGGCTACACCAAAATCAACAATCTTGGCTTCAAACTCTGGGTCCAACAATATATTACTAGATTACACATGTTTATGCAATATTGGAGGCCTACAATCATTATGTAAATAGAATATCCCATGAGCTACACAAACTACAATCTTTTTCCGGACTGGCCACTCCAATATCACCATTGATTCTAACCCATGAAGGAACTCAAATAGGATTCTATTTTGCATGTAATATAATACCAATAAATCGAAATTCGAGTCTACACTTGAGATGCAACACAAGATATTTAAGATGTTTGCATGTCTAATCAACCCCAGGGTCTCAACCTCTACTTCAAATTCATTTTTCTTCTTCAAAATCTTCTTCACAACCACCTCCAACCCATTTTGGAGAGTGACCTTGTACACTTTTCCAACACCATTGGATCCAATCACATTCTCCTCTGTCAAGTGCCAGAGGATGTATGACTCGTCCAGTTCCATGGCTGAGTGAAAATATATGATTTCTAATGTTAATGTTGACTTGATTGGCTTTCCCACAAAAAAAATTCTCAATGTGTTATTTGTATTGAAATAACCAACACAAATCAAATGCTAAAATAATATAATTGTCGTTGCCAACATGATAATTGGGACTAAAATTATGATTTAATCATGATGTAACAATGAATGTATTTTTTTTGAAGAGCATCATAGAACCCTAATCTTGAAAGTCAATTCACCACAGAAATTGGGATTTCCAAGAAAACTATCTTTAAAATCACAAACCCGGAGAGTGTAAGGAATTGAGCTAGACAAATGGTCACCGGATACGTTGAAAAAACCAACCTCAGATTCCCCAATTCCGGAGGAATCCCCCCCTCAAGTAGATTGTTTGATAGGTCTAGAGAGTTTAAAATATATATGGAGCCTAACCATACAATAATTTCTCCTGATAATTGGTTTTTGGCAAGATTCAACTCAGAGACAAGTGCCAACGACATTATCCCTTTTGGAATTACCCCAGACAATAAATTGTGATGAAGTGATTGAATGTAGGCCTACAAGATCATCAGGAAGAGGTCCCCAGAATCGGTTATTGATTGCGCTAAAGTTGACAATATTCCTCCTGTCTGATCTATGGAGGAATCATTCCACGGAACTAATTGTTGGCGATCTATAACCATTGTAGATCCTTTCCTCCACCAATATCTTTGGGAATGTTCCCTCTTCAGGAATGTGCCCTTCAAACATATTATTGTAGAGCTTTAATTATATAATCTTTTTAAAACTCCATAATACCATAGGAAACTTACCACTTAGTTGGTTTTTATAGATTTGTGTGTATAGTAGACTGTTTCAAGAGTCTAAGAGTTGTAAGGTCCCATTGAAATTGTTTTAAAATATAAACAATGCATAAATATTTCTCCTCTCGCATATATATCTAGGCAGAAGGCCACTGAAATTGTTTTCTGAAACATCAACAAGCCAAAGATCAGAATGTGTACCCAAATTCTGTGGTAACCATCTAGTAAGCTTATTACTGCAAAGATTCAAGGTTTTAAGGTTAACAAGCATTCCTAACTATGTAGGGACAGAAACCATGAGGTTTTTATCCCACAAATCCAAGGTTTCCAAATGGGTCATATTTGAAATTATTTCAGGAATAGTTCCATTCAGTTGATTAGTTGAAAATTCCAAAAACTGCATGCTCCTCAGCTCATCAATATTATGCGGGATTTGTCCATACAGGTGGTTTCCCCATAGATATAGGTCTTTCATCTTGAATAACCTCATAAAACTAGTGGGAAAGTTTCCTGAGAGATGATTCTTAGAGAGATCTCCAACTCAATCAAATTGTTGATAAAATAAGGAATTGATCCATTCAGCAGATTATTTTTGATCCACAGTGTCTCTAGGTTCGTTAACATCCCAAATTCTAGAGAAATATCACCAGAGAAATTGTTAGACCCCAATTTCAAATGACTCAACTCATCCAGTTCAAGGATGTTATGTGGAAAGCTTCTGACGAATAGGTTCTTTGACAAATCTAGTGTGTGCAAGTGCTTGCAAGCCAACAAGCCATTGGGAAATGGACCTTGGAAATCGTTCGATTGCAATATCAAGTTTGTGTGATTTTTAAGGCCACATATAGTAGGATTCAACTTTCCTGTAATAGAAGTGTTGGAGAGATTAACTTTAGTGAAGACATTGAATCCAATATTACAAAATACTCCATTCCAACCACATAGGTTTTGATCAAATGAATTCCTGTTTCTCAAAAAATTATGTTTGTCAATCCAATCCATCTCTTTTATGTGCAGGAGGATTTTTCCTTCATCAGAGATGGCATTGCAGGGAAAAAGAACTAGCAAGAGACTAAGGAAGAGGAAGATAAGACTTCTTAGTAGTTTGAATTCAGAATATCTGATCCGGCATAAGCGACCCATGGTTGTCGTGTTTTGTTTTGGTTTGGCTTGGATTCCGTTACATATATATCAACACACTTTGAGATGTGTTTGGTGAATACTGAGAGTGAAATTCTCTGCAAAATAGTGATTGGAAGTTGTGATTGGAAGTTGCGATGGACAAATTACTGACCCAAATAAATTCATAAAAATTGTAGTGGGTATGTGGTTGATGCAAACATTATTGTCCACACAAAAAAAATACCATCATTGCTACATAGACATGGTATAATAAGACAATCAAATTAAGGATGAACAAATACTAGAGGTAGAGGTAGAGTTAGAGGTAGAGGTAGAGGTAGAGGTAGAGGTGGAATTAATGTGGTGCCATTTACATTTGGTACTTAAATTTAAGGAATTATTAGACTTGATTTAATCTAAATATATTCTAAATGGTTTTCACATGGCTTTTATATGAGTATTGACTATCTTGTTATAAAATAGATACAAATTCATAACCAGAGACAAATGTCTCACACACCGTTTGATTTCATTGCTAAGATAGTCAATAAATTTATAACAATGCAATACTCTTCTATATCCAGACATGGTGGATATGAAATTCTTATTATAGAAAATACAACTCACACCTTCTAGATCTATGACAACTCACACCATCTAGATCTATGAAAACTTACACCAATAAATCATACTTTCAAACTCACACTCATTTCTACATTAATCCAACACTTCTCCTTAATAGAGAAATGTATTATTTACAACACCTAACTTGTTTCTAAAGACTTAAAACTTGATCCTTCCAATAGAGTTAGTAAATATATAAGCTACATTATCACTTGTATTACAATAAATCAGATCAATTTCCTTGGACTCAATCTTCTCTCTCACAAAGTGGTGTTGTATCTCAATATGTTTTGTTCGAGCATGAAACAATGGATTATGTGCCAATTTGATAGAACTTTTATTATAAAAATTGATGCATGTTGGTCCTTTTTACTTCTAATCTAGGTGGATATTGGTGGCCACCCACCTTTTCCAACTGGCTCCTTTTGCCAGCTTTTAGCTCATCACGTTCTTCTGTACTTCTTTGTAATTGTGGGTTCTACACTTTCGGGGCTATCTGGAGCCCTACACATCTTCCCGGGGGATAATGGTGGCCTCCCACCTAATCCAATTGGCTTACTTTGTATGTTTTCATGTTAGCACATCTTTTTGTACTTCCAAGGCCATTTTGGGTCCCTAAACCGTGTTATTTTGGCTCTCCATAGTCAAACTATAGACAAAGTCAGAGTTTGATGGTGTAATGTGTAGTTCTAAAAAAAGACTTTTCCAACGGGCTATAACATGCCTAAAATGAAGATCGTATGCAAAAGTTACGACATCGGGAAGTTAATGTGCTAACTTACCCAAACATGGCCTTCACCTCCTCAAGGCTCAAGGCTCTCCCCCATGTCAAACATTGGTAGGAAAATTACTGGGAGCAAAGTTCCATAGAGGAATTTCAAATCTATGGGGTCGAGCCCACTTGGGATTTTTTTGTGGATGCGGTCAAAGACAATACTATCCTGTTGATACCACACTGTGACAAGAGAAGAACCAAACAATGTCGGAGTTCACAAATGCTTTCCATACCTTGTGCACCAAGTTGGGTATCAAGGACTCCGATCAACATCTAGTTCTGAAATACCATGGGGATTTGCATGGGTACATCCAAACCGAAATGGATTTCCTAAACATCTAATCATTGGGCACTTCCTATCGATATGCTGTCAAAATCGAACAGAAATGTAGGCACCAGAAAAAATGGGAATTTGGGTTTGCAAACGTGTAACAACCAAATCATAGTAAAGACAACCCTAATCAACATCCCCTAGAAAACTAGTCCAAGACACGAGACAAAAATCGTAATGGGAAGACGAAGAATGGCACTAGGAAGTGGTGTGAATTCCACAATATCCCCTGGCACAACACTGATGAATGTCGCTTGAAACAATCATTGGTGGATGAGATCAAGACACGAAGTTGAACCCTGATTCAGAATATGATCCAAAAAATATTGAAAATAGACAGATCATCGACACAGACCCCACTGCCACTGTCGTGACTGCAACAATTCAACCAGAAGAATCAGTAGATCCTTAAGAGGGGGAGTGCCTCTTCCATTCACAGATGTGAGTGAAGGGGACCCCGTTGCATTTCATTGTTGATAACGACATCCATAAGAACCTCATCTCAACTAAGGCCGCCAAATAGTTGGGGTTATCAAAAACACCACACCTACAACCTTACAACATCAAGTGGTTGTATCAGGGTTGATATCTCCGTGTCAGCCATCAATGTCGCCTGTCATATGGAATCCATCCCTTGAAGGATGAGGTAGTGTGTGATGTTTCCCCTCTTGATTTTTGTGATGTGGTTTTGGGACAACCATATATTTGGAGACGTCATGTTGTCTATGATTCTAGACCTTGTAATGCCATTATTACTCTGGAAGGTCAGCTCTATCAGATACCATAGGTAGTTCCGACTACTGTTCCACCAAAACAATGTCGCAAGGTAATCTCTCATACTGCAAAATTCATCCTCTTCACAGTCTCTTCAAAAGATGCACAAAAGATTGTTACAACCACTGTAGCCTCAACACCTTCTATCCACCAAAAACAGATTGTCAAAGAGAAAGAAGATAGTGTTTCTTCACCTACAATGATGCCTACACAATACCCCATCAAACCCAGAGACAATAGGTTGGTGGAGCATATTCAACCCCGCCAACAACCGGTTTGTGATGGTCTTCCATAGACCAAGCAACACAACTTCTCCAACAAAGCATGCATCTCACCAAGATTCAAATTCAGAACATTCTTTCCCCTCTTCCTTGGAAACTCAACGCAATGGAGACCATTTATTCCTAAGGCAGGAGGATTGGTCCAGGTGGATATTGGTTGCCACACACATGTTCCAACTATCTCCTTTTGCCAGTTTTTAGTTCAACACGTTCTTCTGTACTTCTTTGTAATTGTGGGTTCTACACTTCCGGGTATAACTGGATCCCTACACATCTTCAATGTGGATACTAGTGGCCTCCCACCTAATCCAACTAGCTTACTTTGTATGTTTTCATGTCAGCACATCTTGTTGTACTTTTAGGGCCGTTTTGGGGCCCTAAACAATGTTATTTTGGCTCTCCATAGTCAAAATGTAGATGGAGTCAGAGTTCGATGGCATAATGTGTAGTTCTCAAAAATACCTTTCCAATGGGCTATCACGTGCCTAAAACAAAGATCATATGTAAAATTTACGACCCCGAGAAGTTAATGTACTAACTTACCCAAACAGGGCCCACATGAATTTTGGAGTTTCATCTCCTAGGGTTAGTTTTTTGGATGTATAGGGTTTTGTCACTCCTGTTTAATATAAAAAGGCCTTCAGAGCCTCATTGTAATCATCTTCTTGCGAATGAGTGTAGCCGTCACATCTCTTCTCATAGATAAAGTTGCCACCATTCTAGCGAGTCTTGCACTCTGCATTTTTACAGTCTCTTTACAATTCTTTCATTAATAGAAATCAAGTGTTGTTGTATTTCTCTATTTCTGGAAAGTTTCATGAGTATTTCATTGTAATTTCTCTTATTTCATTTCATTCCGAACATTATCAGGATCAACTTCTCTCCAACATCTTCAAGAATTCGCCTCAACCAATCTGCTTCATAGGTTGCACTAGACAAGGATTTGTATTCAACTTATGTTGAGGACAAAGAAACAATTGGTTTTTTCTTGATACTCCATGAAACGAACCCCGATCCTATATTGAATTCATAGCTTAAGGTAGACCTTCTATCATCAGGATTTCAAGCCCAATCTGAATCATAATAACCTACCAACTCAACATCATATTCATTATGTTAAAATTTTTAGTAGCAGCAAAATATATTCTTATTTTATTGTAATTATTCATGTTGGCCCTATTGTGCCATTGTAAAAGGCCAAATGCATTTTATAAAGTGTCATTTGTCAATTCATCCCTATTGTGCCAAAGTAAAAAGGTCTAATGCATTTTATAAAGTGTTTTTTGTAAGGTTGGCCCTATTGTTCCCTAGTGAAAGTGCCAGGTCAGACCAGAACTAATTTTAGGCTGGCATGTTGAAATTACTAAGACAACTGAGAGGTGGGGGGGGGTGAATCAGTTGTTATTGAACTTAAACAATTTTAAGTCTATTAAAACATTCTTAATCTTTCTTCAAGTGATCATGAACATTATATAACATATGGGCAGTAAAAGTAAAGAGCATCAGTCACACATAAGGTATACACAGAGACAAATTTTCATGAGGAAACCCATAAAGGGATAAAACCTCTTCTTATTCGAAATGATAGGCAGTCTTTTAAGTTCTGTACATCATCTATAATTGAGCACCAACTCAATGTGAGGCTGCAACCTCTATTTTACAAGCTGCAACTTGTTTGAGAGCACCGACTCTCTTGTTTCTCTAGCACCCACTAGAAGGAAGCACCGACTCCCCTAATGTTCCAAGACCAATTGGATGGAAGCACAAACTTCCAATTACATAGGCTCCAACCTATCTAACAGAGAACACTTGTTCTCCCTTGCACCACCCTACCACCCTGGTTTCTCTGGCTGCAACCAGATGAAAGATACAACTCTCTGTGTTCAAGCTCCCACTTGAACCTTTGAGGATAACAGTCCTCCCTAGCACCTCCCAACCACCCTGAAATATGAATGAATAAATAAACATACAACTACACAGATGAATCAATTCTTACCACTTCTTCTCTGTTCTGTAAATCTGGTCTTCTTCAACTTGTTCTATCATTCTTCTCTGCTTCAACTTGTTCTATCATTTTGCTCTTCTTCAACTTGTTCTGTCATTCTGCTCTACTTCAAGTCATTCTTTCATTCTTCTCTGCTTCAAGTCTTTTCATCATCTATTACTCTTCTCTGAGTTTTATCTCACACTGTGCATATTCCCAGTCTCACTCTATGCATTCTTTGATTTTCCCTTTCTTATTGTTTAATTCATTTTTCATCCAGAACAACAACCCCACACACAGTCTGTATCTTTTTCTTTTATACACACACCCATGGTGGTTCCCCTTCGAATCTCCTTATACAAAAGAAAAACAACCGTCCGAGCAATTGAAACGCCAATCGATCGACAATCATGAGTCTATTTCGCTAACAGATTCGCAACTGGTAACTTAACTATGAGAGAGAATAGTAACCCTTCGATCATATTCAAGTTTATCTACACCGTTGGATGGAATTTATTAATCTTGCCTCTAAATTGGGTTTTGACATTTCGACATTCCTGTGGCCAAGTGTCTCGACACTTCATATCGCGATCTTCGAAACTCCAATACAGAGATTTTCTGCGCTAGCTCCTTCCTCTATATGACCAAGGCCATGACCAAGAGCTTATGCAAAAAGTGTTTTCGCGAATTCGCCTTTCGTGAGTCTAGAGATGAGGCATCTCGACTCTCCAAGTGACGATCCATGAAACCCCAAGATGGAGATGAGATCAACAGTCCATGATCTCGATGAGTCTACGGTCCAGATCTCATCGTGAATTTGTGTCTCGTGATTCCTTCGAAGGAGGTCCTTGTCACTCCAAGTCGTGATAGGCGAAGCTCCGAGATGGAGCTCAGATCAACGGTACTGAACACACCTTGATATGACGGTTGGGAATAAATCACGATTTTTCATCTCGCAATTTCAGCGGTAGAGGTTCTTGTCACTCCAAGTCGCGATAGGTGAAGCTCCAAGATGGAGCTGAATCAATGGTCTAGAACAAAACCTCGATCTGACGACTGCGATTAAATCGCGATTTCGCATGTCGCGATTTTAGCGGTTATGTATCTTGCCTCTCCAAGATACAAGTCACGAAACTCCAAAATGGAGTCGACGGTTCAGATCAATAGTCTCGATCAACACTTGATCTGACGGTCATCGGGAACCTGCATCCATGAAAACAATTTGCGATCATCCTCCTTGAATTTCAAAATGTACACTTGCTCGGGGGTTTCCTGGACCTTTTCAAATACAGCTTCATCTAGTAATACAATTTGATCAACTTCTACCACATTACTTTATCTATTAAGCCATTGAAAGTGCAACAAACCCTCATCTCCCCTAGCTACATGAACAAGTCCTTTCCGAGTATCTGGCACAACTCATGTCCCCTCCAGAGACATCATTCCATCCTGAAACTCCAGCAACCATGAGTGCTGGACATGACAGTAATAGCTTTGAAAGATTTCGTTAGTTGAAAAGGAAAAAATGATGCATTATAGCCTATGGAATCTGTTATGACCAAACCTTACAAATCCTTCCTGCAACGTCTTCTCATAATGCCCATCTATTTCATACTTTATGTACTCATGCCATCTTCACTGTTGTACTTGCCATCAATGACAAGTATACTAGCATGCGTTGTTTGTTAAAGTTTTGCCAACATTCTCCCCCTTTGGCATTGATGGAAACTCAAGCACCCACATGCATTCAGACTCTCCTCTCGAACTCTTTTCTCCCCCTTTGACATCAATGTCAAAGAAGAAACATGCTCCTCCTGATATGTTGCAAAACATACTCCCCCTTTCAACTATAAGCATCTTGGAAATACACCAGATATTCAATAAGTACTCCCCCTGACCAGGTGAACAGATTAGACACAAGAAATTATAACCCCCAACTTTTGACAAAGATATCCAAAAGGGGTTGGTGCTAATGGTTTTGTAAATGTATCTGCAATCTGTTTTGTAGAAGGCATATAATTCAGTTGAACAATTTTGTTTGTAACTTGTTCTCTGAGAAAATGGTACTTTATTGGAATATGCTTAGTCTTGGAATGAAGAACAGGATTCTTGGAGACACTAATGGCACTGGTGTTATCAAAATGAATTGGATGGGATCAGTGTAAGTAACCTTCAGATCTGCAAGAGTTTGTATCATCCATAAAATTTGTGTGCAGTAAGTAGCAACAACAATGTATTCTGCCTCTGTAGTGGATAATGAAATGAATCCTTTCTTTTTACTAATCCATGCAACTAATGAGTCACCCAGAAGGAATGCTCCTCCACTGGTGCTTTTTCTCTCATCAACACATTTTGCCCAGTCTGCATCTGAATAAGTAGTTAACTAGAAATTCTGATTCCTAGGATACCACAGACCATAAGTCATTGTTCCCTTCAAGTATTTAAATATCCTTTTGACGGCTACCAAATGAATTTGTTTAGGAGAAGACTGATAACGACCTACCATTCCAACAGCTTGCATTATATTAGAACGGGATGCTGTGATGTACAAAAGACTGCCTATCATAGAGCGATATGTCCTTTGATCAACATCAGGTGATATATCATCTTTACTCAGCTTGCAACCAACCACCATAGGTGTGCTAATTGGAGAGGAATCTTCCATCTGAAATTTCTTCAACATCTCCTTCAAATATTTTTCTTGAGAAACAAATATTCCTACAGAACTTTGTTTTACTTGTAAGCCAAGAAAATATGACAGTTCTCCTATCATGGACATTTCAAATTATATTTTCATAGAATTAGAAAACCACTGGACAAATGATTCATTAGTACAACCAAAAATAATATCATCTACATAAACCAAAACAACTAGTAAATTATCACCTTCAAACTTAATATAAAGGTTACTGTCAACAATACCTTTCTTGAACCCTTTTTCTTGTAAAAATTTGTCCAGTCTATAATACCAAGCTCATGGTGCTTGTTTTAGTCCATATAAGGCCTTCTTCATCTTAGAAACATAATTAGGATTATCTGTCAATGAGAATCCTTCAAGTTTCTCCATATATACTTCTTCCTCTAGTTCTCCATTAAGAAATGTTGACTTAGCATCCATTTGATAAACTTTAAAGTTTTTATGACATGAATAAGAAAGAAACATTCTGATGGCTTCCAATCTTGCCACTAGTGCAAAAGTTTCCTCAAAGTCCCGACCTTCAACTTGTGCATATCCTTTACAGACCAATCTAGATTTATTTCTAACTTGTCCTTTTTCATTCATTTTATTCTTGAACACCCATTTGTAACCTATTACATTTTCATCTTCAGGTCTAGGAACAAGTTCCCAAGTATTGTTCTTTTCAATTTGATCAAGCTCTTCATTCATTGCTCTAATCCAATCATCATGCTTGTTGGATTCATCAAAAATTTTAGGTTCAGTCATATATAAAAAAGCAACCTAAGATTGTTCCGAGTCTTTAATCATTTTCCTTCTTGTCTGAACTCCTTTATTTATATCTCCAATTATCTGATTTTCATAATGATTCTTTTTAACAATTCTGAGAGGTGATTTTGCTTCTTTCTGCTGATTTGTGCCAGTCTAAGTATTTGTATCTTCATCTGATTTAGATTCTTCCTTTTCTAATCCTTGGACCTGTTCATCTTCATCTTCAACTATATCTTCTGTTCTTGGTTCAACACTGCTTACATTTCTGACTGGGATTTCTTCATCAACTTTTATATCTATACAATCAACTAGTTTATGCAGTCTCTTATTGTAGCATCTGTACCCTTTACTATTTGTAGCATAACCCAAAAAGATACCTTCATCAGCCTGGTCATCATATTTGCCAATATTTTCATCATTGTTCTTGATATAACATTTACTCCCAAAATTTTTAAAATGCTTGATTGAAGCAGGTCTTCCAAACCATAGTTCATAGGGAGTCTTGTCACTCTGTGGCCTGAGCTGAGCTTTGTTAAGGATATGAACAGCTGTATGAATTGTTTCCACCCAATATGTCTGAGGTATGTTCCTTTCATTCATCATTGATCTTGCCATTTGCTGTACTAACCTATTCTGCCTCTCAACAACTCCATTTTGCTGCGGAGTCCTTGGAATTGTGTACTCTCTTTTGATCCCATGTTTATCACAGAACTCTTTGAAGTTCCCTAAACTAAACTCCCCTCCTCTATCAGACCTTACTGCCTTTAATCTTTTTCCTGTTTGATTCTCATTCAAAGCCTTAAACACTTTGAATTTTTCAAATGCTTCAGATTTTTCTTTCAAAAAGGCAACCCAAGTTAGTCTAGAATAGTCATCAATAATCAACATAAAGTAACTTTGAGAAAGGAAAACCAAGTTATCAGAATAGCTACTGGCCAATCAACATAAAGTAATTTTCTTTTTCCTGCACTCGCTTTCCCTTTGATGGTCCACATAGATCCATATGTACTAACTGGAGGGTTTTTCTGTTTAGGGAAAGTTTTTAGATTTTAACTGAAAGTGCGAAAAAGCTTTCCCATTCTGGATGTGGATTTACAAACGAGTCATATGGCTTTGATATCTTTTAAAGATATTTACCGCCCCATTGTTTCGAAGTTTGATTATGTGATAAAAAATTAGGTGACCAAGTCTCTATGCCACAACCAACTTTCATCATATTTTCTTAAGTGACAATCTTTTTTTCTTTCTTTTAACACATAGACATTATTTTCAATTCTTATCCCTTTTGCAATCAGTTGCCCTGAACTCAAAGCCTTTATTTTAAGGCCTTTAGAAGTAAAAAACTTCACATCCTTTGTCACAAACTTGATTGACACTAATAAGATTATGTTTCTGCACTTTTCATCTACAAACAACACATCTTAAGGTTTTCCTTTGCCATTACTGTACTTCTTACCTTTCCTTTACCTTTTATTTTCCCCGGTGCATCATTTCCAAAAAATTACATTCTAATTTGTTTTCACTTAGAGTTAGAAACTTACTTTTGTCTCCGGGCATATGTTTGGAACATCCAATGCCAATATGTACTGGGGATTTTTTTTTTTTGGGTTGATAATACTAGTCCACACTTGTCATCCGCTTTCCTCTTCCAAACCTTGACACTTTCAGCAGAGGAATTCAAATCCGATTGTATTCTTAAGCCGGTCAGTTTGCAGCTTTTTGTCCATAATTATGACAGATGTAAAATTCTGATTCACTGAATACAGGATCATAACGACATATGCCATAACTGTTGTTGTGTTTCACCTGTCCTTCTCCCGCCATCACATGATTTATAGTCTCCAGGATTGTTTGTTGCTTGGCTATCTCAATCTTTTGTTGTGGAAGATAGTTATCTATCAATATCTTGATTGTTAATATCTAAATCTTAAATAATAGTTTATAGCTTTGTGACCAAAATTAGAGAAGAAAACAATAACCATAAAAAATCTTTTGTACCTTGAAAAAACCTATCTTCTTTGAGGTCAATTTTCTTTACGTCAGATAATCTTCTCGTCTACAAATTCGGTTCCGTGTTTCTTTCATTCCTCTTGGTGGCTGATTTTTCTTCTTTGTTTCTACAGTAGTGACCGTTGTCAATGTTTGAGGATTTGACAAACTTGATAGATTCTCAATACTTACTTGGATGATCACTATGTGATCGTTCTTCATATCCCAATCCAGCTTCCAATTTTGAATTTCTTTGTTGATTTAGAATGAAAGTTAACCTTTGAGGCTTTAATACTTAAAAAATTTTGGTGATACAACTTTAAACTTCTCCATTTCTTTCTAGTTTTTACTATCTCTTCTGCTTCACATTACGACTTTCTCTCACAATTGTTGTTTCAATATGTCTTCTATTTTCTTTGCCTCTTCTAATTCCACTTTCTACAGAGCAAAGTCTTCATCGTGATTTCTTACTTTCTTTCTTGAACTGTATCAGCAATTGTTTTTGCTTTCTATTCTTAATTCTAAAAGTCTACAATTTCTTCCAAAGGTAATCGACCAATTCGTCTTCCATATAAACCACAACTTCTTTTTCATCATTATCACTTTCTATGATTTTATTATCATAATCCCTTTGGCCATAAGCATGAATTCATTTGTCTTATCTCCTCACATGAAGAGTCACTATTGGTGTCTTCTGAGAATTGTCATTATTTGCAACCAAACTTTTCTTTTATTATATTTCTTTGTATTTGTATTTATTTTTGTCATCAGAGTTCTCGTCCTTTTCCTGGGATGGGTACACTTAGATGCAAAATGACCTATCTTACCACAATTAATGCATTTGAAGGGCAACCTCCCTTGATATTTTCCGATCCTTTCTTTAACCTTTCTCACAAATTTTGCCTCAATATCATCTAATTTGAATCAGTATTCTTGTCTCCGCTTTAAAAGATGCTTCTAGTAATCGGATTTATCTTGCTAATTCTCATTTCTGCATATGAAATTAAAGTTCCTAGAAGTTGATCAATGGATATGGTTTTGAGATCATTTAATTCTTCTATTGCAGTAGACTTTTGGATTAAATTTATCGCGTAGATCTTAAAATCTTCTCAACTAAGAGTGAGTCACAAACTTCTCACCAAGACCCTTCATGGCATTTTACAAGTTCTTCAACTCTTAAAAATATCACTACTTGCTACTTATTTCATCTTCATTCATCTTTAGTTGTTCAAATTTCAAATCAGGAGTGTCTGAAGTTTGCATCTTTACTTTCATTTCCTTCATAAATTCGCTATTGTGCTTATCCCCACATTGTTTTGGCGCTCTAAGATGCATCACCTTTACAACTTCACTCTTCAAGAAGTCCATTCAAGATAGCATTCATTCCCTTAAGATAAAACTAAACTCTAACTTATCATCCTAGGAGGCTAGCACAACAGGATTTGTATATCCAGCTCTACTACATCCCAAACATCAACACCCAAGGCTATATACTCATTCTAATCTTCCATAATGCAAAATTTGTTCCATCAAACAGACGTGGGTTAGAGGTCAAGTCCCTTCATGACTTTCATTAAACGCTTATCTTTGAATAAAAGGAACCCGCTCGATACCAATTGTTGAAATTACTAAGATAAATCAGAGGGTGGGTGAATCAGCTGTTATCAGAGCTAAACAATTTTAAGTCTATTAAAAACATTCTTAATCTTATTCAAGTGATCATCAACATTATACAACATATGGACAATAAAAGTAAAGAGCATCAGCCACACATAAGGTATACACGGAGACATATTACCTATAAAACCCTTTTACAAGGGAGAAAACCCTTCTTCGGGAATGATAGGCATTGCTTAAGTTCGGGTACACTAATCTATACTGAGCACCAAGTCAATGAGGCTTCATCTGCTTTACAAGCTGCAACTTGTTTGAGAGAACTCACTCTTGTTTCTCTTAGCACCACTAGAAGCAGCACCAACTCCTAATGTCGCCACCAACTGATGGAAGTACTAACTTCCGCCATAATGTGTCTAACCTCGTATAAATGTAGAACACTTGTTCTCCTCGCACTACCCTTCCACTCGGCTCGCTGCAACCAGATGAAAGCTACAACTCCCATGTCTTCAAGCCCCCACTTGAACCTCTAAGGACAACAGCCCTCCTGAGCACCTCTCCTCCCAACCACCCCGGAATATGAATGAATAAATAAATAGACAACTAAACAGATAAATCGATTCTTACCACTTCTTTCTCCTGCTATAACCGGCTCCATTCTAACCTGTTATGTCATTCTCGCTCAACTTGTTCAATATTCTCTGCATCAAATTTTTCTTTCATTCTTATCTACTTCAAGTCGTTCTTTCATTCTACTCTTCCAAGTCTTTTCATCATCTATTACTATTCTCTGAGTTTCATCTCACACCCATTATTCCTGCTAACTTCACCTCACAGATTCTGTGATTTTTCCTTTCTTATCATTTAATTCATTTTTCATCCGCTAACAACAACCCGCACATTTTGTATTCCTTTTTCTTTTATACACAACCCGTTGGTATGTGTTATATTCTTGGCATCGTTAGTAGTAACCGAGCCGTCATACGGGCCGCTAGGGGCGTGAGCCCTCCCGTATGGGGTTCAGGGAAGCTCGAATTGCTTTTGGACGACATATTTTCGACCTACATATTACCGGACGGCATATTTCCGTGGATGACATATTTTCTATCTTTACATATTTTCTGACCATACATATTTAGGTGGTTTTTCTTTTGGCACATGGTTTTTGCCGATGGCCTTCTTCATTCCTAAGGAATTAGGGTTTGACCAATCCAGCATTGTTAGCCCTTGGATGCTATTGGCTCATATATGTATATTATTGTATTGTAAACAATGTAACACAATGTACAAGAAATATAATATATGTTGGTTTTCCGACGTGGCTTCCAGGTGAAAACTCTCCGTGTAATGTTTGTATTTTCCATTGTATCTTCGGTTTCTTTTATGAATATCGGGCCATGCATTATTGTACGGTTAGAATTCTGCCATTTGGTGCATCGAGTCATCAAGCCTGTGGGGACTTTTGTCAAGGGTTTGGCTTGGGACTGATAAGCCTTGTTACGTTGGGAGATCTCGGCAAGATTGTTTCTTCGTGAAAGAAATGGAAAGCAATTCAAGATGGACATCAAGAAGTTTAATGGGACAAGCTTTGTCGGAAGCTCAAGATGGAAGATCTTTGGTGGACAAAGATCGATCGTGATCCGTGCACCGCACCTTACGTGAACTCCCTACTGCATGACCGGAAAGACAGACGGTTATGCGAGCACAATTCGACTGCAGGTTCTCTTTGATTCAAGATCGAATGTGTCGAGGAAGCGCCAACTAAGGATTTATGGGAAAAGTTAGGGTGTTGTATCAGCCTAAGTCCCCGTAAATAAACTATTCCCGAAAGAAGTCAGATAACTTGAGGATGAGAGATGAAGACTATGTGACAGAGCATCTGAACACCTTCAATAATATGGTAATTCCATTAGTATCCGTTGGATATTGCATCAGATGAAGATAAAATGGGTATTAGTTTGTTACTTTCTTTACCGTATTCTGGATAATCAAGCCAGGCCATAGTAGTAATACAACTTCTTTGAAGTTTAAGAAGTGGTCTCATCCTTGTTTTCGAGGAGATGAGACGAAAGAATATGGAAGGACATAGCACAGACGACATTTGCAAGAGGACATTCCTGTGCAGCAAATAAATATAATTTCTCAAGTGGGAGATCTAAGTCTAAGGGTAGATCTAAATCTCCCTGAAAGTTTTTAAAGGTATGCTGCAGTGTGGAAAGAAGGGCACTACAAGAAGTAGAGTAGATCCAAAGTTGAGAAAAGAATGGATCTGAAGAAACTTCTACGTAAGAAAAGACCTCCAAGGAATGAGGAGGGATGTGTACTTGGCCCTTCAAGCACACATGCAAATCAAGAGGCATGGTTGATTGACTGTGCATCTTTTCATATGACTCCCCGTGGGGAGTGGTTCTCAAGAAATATGAAAAGTATAATGGAGGTAATGTTTTCTCGGGTAATGATTCGACAACCATAATCATAGAAAAGGAAGGGTCAGTTGAGACTCATATATGGAAGGATTAGAACATCTACCAAACACATCCCAGGTATGGCCATAAATCTGATTTCTGTAAGAAAAAATGGAAGATGTTGGGTAAAAACAATTTTTGAAAAGGGAACTCAAGGTGGATGGTTCGAGGAGAAATGGTGTTGATGAGGGAGTACTGAACTCGTTATAAGCTTCTAGAAGCACTATTAGTGATGGGTGTAATAGCTCCATTGTTCTTGATATTTAGCCAGCAAGAAAGAACTCCTACAGTCTCGAGAAAGGTTATGTTGTGGCATCAAAGACTAGGCATATCAGAGAGATAATTTAATTACCACACTAAAGGTATGTTGAAGGTGGTCTACCCTATCTCCTCGATTTTGATTGTGGAATATTGTTCAAATGGAAGCAGAATCGCAAGATTCCCTCTCCGGGTGCAATGAGGGCGGTATGGACTTTTACATCTAGTTCACGCGATGTTTTGATCCGTACGGTCCCATCATTGGGAAAATCTATAATATGTCTCATTTATAGATGACTTCTTGAGGAAAACTTGGATATATTTCCTCGAAGAAATCTGAAGTCTTTGAAAATTTTAAAGAGTTTAAGGCCTTTGCTGAGAATCAAACATAGAAACTAATTAAGGTGTTGAGGACGACACGCATGTGAGAGTTCTCATGCGGAATGAATTTGAAGCACTTGTAAGAAGCGCGGTATAGCAAGTTAGAAGAATACTCCATATACACTTTAGAATAATTGAGTTGTAAAAAGGATGAACAAGATGTTGATGGAAAAAGTAAGGTGCATGCTCGGTGGTGCCAGATTAGGGCAAGAATTTCAAGGCAGCTGGTAACGATGTTATCCGGTCATCGATCATCTCATTAGCTTTGGGTGACAAGACTCCACAAGAGGTATGGACCGTAAGGAACCTTCTCTCACATATTATGATTTGGTCGCGACATGCATATGTTCATGTTCTAAAGGAAAATGGGAGTAAGTTGGATAAGAAGGATGAAAAATGTATCTTTATTGGATATAAAGATGGTCTCAAAGGTTATAAGCTTTGGGAACCCGTAAACTAAGAAGATAGTGTATAGCCAAGATGTGGTATTTAGAGAAATGAAGGATGTTGTTAAACAAGAAGTCCCACCGAGTAAGGAAGAACCAGAAGATAGAGTTTGATTTAAAGGATGATGAAGCGTGACTCTACTAAGAACATGAATCAAAAGAAGAAGACTCTCATACTCTAGTATTGAGGAGATCGATTGAGAAAGCAGTTGCCACCGTAAAGGTATAGTCCATCTGATTTCGTTCAAATTTTGCTTTATCCATTACCGATGATGATCCTAGAACTCGTGGAGGCGCTGGGGATTCAGAGGATGGATATCTCTGGAAAAGGGCCATGAAGAAGAAATGGTGATCTTGGATAAAAAATGAGGCTTGATATCTAGTGGAGTTGCCGATTGGAATAAAGCCCATTGGCAACAAAATGGGTATTTAAAAAGAAGTCGAAGGAAAAGTGGAGAAATACAAAAGCTCGATTAAAGGTTATTCCTGTGTTGAGGGAATTGATTTTGGTGAGATTTTTCTCCTCTAAGGCTGCCAACCTCTTCTTATAAGATTTCTCATATCCGTTGTCACGATTTGGTTTGAAATAGAACATATGAAGACAACATTCCTTCATTGGGATTTGGAAGAAGAAATCTTATGAAGCAAACAAAAGGTTATGCTGTGGAAGGAAAGAAGGAGTTGGTATGCAAGCTGAAAAGTCCTTGTATGGTTTAAAAATAATCAATTAAGGATGTGGTATCAAAAATTTGATAATTTATATGTTGGGACTTGGATTCACAAGAAGCAAAGAGGGATCACCGCGGTGTATTCTAAATTAATTGGTGATCATTTGATTTATTTGTCTTGTATGTGGATGACATATGTTGCTAATAGGAGTCGAACAAGGAGATTATCCAGATGTGAAAACTCACTGTCCTTCTAAATTCGAAGCATGAAGGGATTCTTTGGTTCTTCACCTCATTTTTGGGCATGGAAATTAAAAGAGATCAAAAAGGAGGAACCTGCTAAATCGAGAAATATGTCGGTATTGCAGAAGCTTAATATGCAGGAATGTAAACCGTTAAGGTTCCTATTCCCGTTGGTGTAAAGTTATTCATGGGGATCGTCCCAAGACACATGAAGAAGAGGGAGCACATGACTCATGTTTCATATGAAAAGTAGCTATGCTTGATGTATGTAATGGTCTGTACTAGACCGGACATTGCATTAGCTGCAAGCAGAGTTTTGGAGTGTGCATATGTCAAACCGTGGAAGGGCTTGGACAACAAGAAAAGAGTTTTCGTGTATTCTAGTTAAAATCTAGCTGGATTGTGCTAATGGAAGGAATACTGTGGGATTGGACAGTGGGTTGATATACAAGGACTTGTGGATGTAGACTGGTCGAGATTTGAATCTAGGAGATCTGTAGAAGGTATGTGTTTACCCGGTTTGGAGGAGCAATAAGTTCGATGAATAAAATACAAGTTGTAGTAGCACTTTCAACTACATAATCAATACATTGGCAACCACTCATGCAAGTAAGGGCGATGGTTAAAAAGATTGTGTTCGTGTATTGGGTTGGTACAAGAAGTCGTAAGGATAGAGTGTGATAGTTAGAGTGCAATTTTCGCCATGAAGAATCCGCTTTATCATTCAAAGACAAAGCACATTGATGTTCAATATCACCTTTGTGAGAGACATGATTGAAGAAAGTATCAATCGTATTTAGTCGGACACTTTGAAGAATGTTGCGATTCATTAACAAAATATCCGAAAGACCGAATTTCTCTTTGGTGTAGAGGATCCATGGGCATTGTTGCCCTCGATCGTTGAATTATGTAACCTCAGAACTTTCCCTTTGGTGCAAGAAACAACAAGTGGGAGAATGTTGGTATGTGTTATATTCTTTGCATGAGTAGTAGTGCTTGTCAAGACAAAGCATATAGAGGTAAGACTAGGCCCCCAAGTGGACGAGCCCCATGTAAGGTTCTGGGTACGTTTCCTCGATTTTTTTTTTGGGACGACATACCTCGACTCCACATATTATCGACTTACATATTTCCCAGATGACATATTTTCGGACCACATGATATTGAGGTGGTTTTTCAATACGGTTTTTGGTCGATGGTTTTCTAATTACAATTAATTTTAGACATTGTTTTAGGGTTTTGGATGCCGCTGATCCTATATGTATATTGTATTGTAAACAATGTAACACAAATGTATGAATATGGCAATATATGTTGGTTTTCCGCTGGGTCGCGAAAATCTATGTGTATGTCATTTCCATTGCATCTTTTTCTCGCTCTTTTCTCAATATCGGGCCAGTACATATTGTACAAGGTTAGAATTTCATAACACCCATGGTGGTTCCCCTTCGCATCTCCTTAGACAAAAGAAAAAAAACTGTTCGAGCAACTGAAACGTCAACCGATCGACAATCATGAGTCTATTTCACTAACAAATTCATAACTGATAAATTAACCGTGAGAGAGAATAGTAACCCTCTCCTCGATCATATTCAAGTTTATCTTCACCATTGGATGAACTTTATTAATCTTTTCTCTAAATTAGGTTTCTCACATTTTGACATTCCCGCGGCTGTCTTGACACTTCATATCGTGATCTATGAAACTCTGATACAAAGCTTTTCTAGGCTAGCTCCTTCCTCTATATGACCAAGGCTGCACCAAGTGCTTATGCAAAAAGTTCTTTTCATGAATTCACCTTTCATAAGTCTGGAGATGAGACATCTCAACTTTCCAAGTTTCCATCCCTGAAACCTCGATATGGAGCTAAGATCAATGGTCCACGATCCTCATTGATCCGACGGTCCATATCTCATCATGAATTCATGTCTCACAATTCCTTCGAAGGAGGTCCTTGTCACTCCAAGTCGCGATAGGAAAGCTCCGAGATGGAGCTCGATCAACGATCCACAACACCTTGATCTGATGGTTGGGAATAAATCATGATTTTTCATCTCATGATTTTGGCGGTAGAAGTTCTTGTCACTTCGTTATGATAGGCGAAGCTCCGTGATGGAGCTCCGATCAACGGTCTAGAACAAACCTCCTCGATTCGACGCAACGATTAAATCACCATTTTGGTGTATGTCAGCGATTTCAACTGTTATGTATCTTGCTCTCCAAGACTTGAGGCGAAACTCCTAAATGGAGTCGACGATTCAGATCAATAGTCCCGATCAGAATTTGATCCGACCACATACCAAAACCCATCCAGAAAAAGAATTTGCGACATCCTCCTTGAATTTCAAAATGTACACTCTCTCAGGGGTTTCCTGGACCTTTTCAAATATAGCTTCATCTAGTAATACAATTTGATCAACTTCTACCACATTACTTGTTCGATTAAGCCATTGAAAGTGCAACAAACTCTCATCTCCCTGCCACATCTAACAAGTCCTTTCCGACTATTTGGCACAACTCGTGGTCCCTCCAGAGACATCATTCCAGCCCAAAACTCTAGCAACCATGAGCGCTGGATATGACAGTAATATATTTGAAAGCTTTCATTAGTTGAAAAGGAAAATATGATGCATTACAGCATATGGAATCCATTATGACCAAACCCTACAAATCCATCATCATCTATAGTGCCTTCTCATAATGCCCATCTATTTCATACACTTTCTACTCATGCCACCAATCAAGTTGTAATTCTGCCATCAATGGTGCAAGTATACAAGCATGCACCGTCTGTTAAAGATTTTCCAACCAACTTCTATTTATAAGAGGCCATCTCCTCATTTGGAAAACACATGCAACATAAGCTCTCTCTCAAGGAAAAGTGCACAAGTCTTAGAGGGAGATGATACTGCAACAAGGATAAGTTTTCATGGAGTATATTGGTTTATCTCTTGAGTCTATTTTGGTTAAGTGGCACTAGTATGTCTAGTTGGTTTTGGAAGGATCTTCCGCTTCATAAGATCTATCTTGGTGAGAGACATCGTTCTTGTTGTTGAACTATAGAGGATGTTTTAGTTAGTGTCATAACCCTTGTGTATGATATGATGTCTCTCTAAGATCATTTATATGAAGTTATTGTGCTAATTTATTAAAATGTTAAGAACACTAATCTAGTTAACTACTTGAGACAAAAATTCAACACATTAGTATACATAATACCAAAATTAATTGTTCCTTTAAGGTATGAGAGAACTTTCTTTGCAACTTTTTAGTGACTTGCATAAGGCTTAGCCATGTAATGAATAAGGATGCTAACTAAATATGCTATGTCTGGTCTTGTAGTGGTGAGATAGTTCAAACTTCCCACCAAGATGATGATACAAGGTACCATTTACCTCTTTATTTTCATCATCACTGGATAACTTAACATTTAAAAAGAGTTGGCACTCACCTACATTCACTCATATTAAACCTTTTAAGGATTTTTCTTTTGTATTTACTTCAGGTGATGAGTGTTTTTATTAGACTCCTCCAAACTGGCCCCAAACATTAAATGGACTCACCAAGATTGTTCATTTCAAATTGTCGCGATTAACTGAATTTGATTTCATCACTAACATACATTCATCACTGCGTGGATGATAATATCATCAACATATATGATATTAAATAAACATTTTCTCCATCTTTTAACATACATATGATAACTGCCTCTTCACCAAACCTTTCCTCTCATTGATAAAAGAAGGAATATATCTTTACATACCATGATCTATGAGTTTGTTTCAAACCATATAAGGCTTTATTTAACCTACAAACAAATTGCTCTTGTCCCTTCTTTACAAATCATTCAGATGAACCAAACAAAATTCTTTTAAATCACTATTTAGAAAAGAATATTTGAAATCTAACTGATGTATTTCCCACCATAGTTTTGTAGCTAATGCAACTGCACTCCAATTGTATTCACCATTTACGTGTGCAAGTGTTCTCATAATCAATTCCTTCCTTTTGTGAATAGCCTTTGCAATGATTCTGTCTTTATATTTATCAATACTACCATCTGCTTTAAACTTGGATTTGTACAACCATTTTACTTCTATGGGGACTTTGTTTTCAGGAAGATCTACTAATTCCCATATTTTATTCTTCATAATAGAACGCTATTCTTTGATTCATTTCATTTCTCCCATTCTTCGTGTTCTTTTTAGCTCTGTTCTCATATTTTATGTGTTCTAAAAATTCAATTACATGAGACACCAAATGCATAGTCTTTATACTTTAAAGGTGGTTGATTTTGTTGTGATGACCTCCATGGTCCCTTCATTGCTTCCATATCTCTTCTCCTACTTTTTGTTGATTCTTCTCCACTTCTTGGTGAGTCACGTCTGCTTGAAGTTTCCATAGTGATTTCATTATGTTCTTGAACCTCAAGACATGTTC
Source organism: Picea sitchensis (assembly GCA_010110895.2). NCBI lineage: Eukaryota > Viridiplantae > Streptophyta > Pinopsida > Pinales > Pinaceae > Picea > Picea sitchensis. The sequence continues at coordinate 40,142 of SNQJ01S0023026.1, read as the reverse complement.
CATTCTTTTCCTATTTATCCATTGCATCTATTTTGACATGATCATCAATGCCATTATAACTATTCCATACATTAGTATCATTCATTTTATCGCCTTTATCTACATTCTCATGGAACAATCTCAATCTCTACTTGCAATCAATTTATGAGAACTAGGATCAAACAACTTGTATGTTTTTCATCACAAATAGCCAACAAATATGCACATAACTGATTTTGCATCAAGTTTTATTCTCTCATATTTTGGAACATGTGAAAAAACCTCATACCCAAATATACTCTTAAATGAGTGACTTCTATTTTATAACCATGAAAAACTTCAAAAAGAGTTTTAAGATCTAATATTTCATTGGACTTCTATTTTTAAATAAACAATAATACAATTACCCAAACAAAACCATTAGAAATTTTTTACCTTAAAATAATATCATGAAGCATTTTCCATCAAGCATTCTTATCTCTCACACCCTATTTTGTTGAGGAATGGCACGAATTGTTGTTGGATCTGTTATTTTAGAAACAAATTTTAAAGCTCCTGAGTTATATTCTCCACCTTGATCAGATTTGAGAACTCTAATGCACTTGCCCGTCTGTTTTTCAACCATAGTTTTGAATTTCTTAAAGTACTCAAATGTATCAGTCTTATTTCTTATGAAATATACCCAAGTATACCTTTATATATCATCAACAAAGATAAGAAAGTACCAAGCACCACAAAGTGATCTAGTTTTCATAGGTCCACATACATATCAATGTGAATAACCTTAGTATTAACGTTTTCTTATTATTAGAAATTCCTCTCTATGTTTCTTATCAAGTGCACATGCTTTACGGTCAATATGATCATTCTTTATAGAAGGAAGACCTTCAACCATTGTTTTCTTTTGCAGTAACAATAAATCATTGTGATTAAGGTGCCCATACCTTTGATACCAAAACTCTTCAAGGACATTGTTGTAGATGCCAACGCTTGATGATTGTTCTTAGTCACATCCGTGTTATACAATCCTCCAATTCTTGTACATGTAGCAACAACCCTGTAGAAATCTTGGATATCCTTAACAAGACATTGTGATTTAAGAAATTCCACCTTTAAATCAATATCAACAATAGTAGCAACATATATCAAATTCTTTTTAATACCAGGCACATACATAACATTTTATATCTATTTCAATTGACCATTAGATAATTTCACCTTTTCTATTCCATAACCTTGAACTTTGTGTGATCTGTTATCTCATAAGTAAATTTGTGTTCCATCAATGTTCTAATAATATTCATCATACCATTATTTATTACAAGACATATGAGTTATGGCACCAAAATCGATAAACCAAGCATTCTTATCATCAATTTTTGCAGACAATGCAACTTCATAGATAAACAACTTAATATTTTTAAATCCATCACTCATTGAGGTGTCTTTCTATGCAAAATTTCCAATATGCCTTTTGTATATTTGTTTGGATCACATGCCTTTTATTTTAAAACAATATTTAGTAAGATGCCATGGTTTTTCACAATAATAACATTCAACATTTCTCTTATCATAAACATTAGATTGAGCCATATCTTTCTGCTTTGCTTGAAACTTGCCTTTTTTTTCCCCATGGCTTACCTTTGTAAAGTTTTTTACCTTTTTCTATTAGTGCCAGATATGAACTATGAGAGTCCAACTCAAAATTTCTTTCATCCTTTCTTCCCTCTTGTAGAAGTATTCTAGCCAACCTATCAAATGTAGGGACTGGGTTCCAGCCTAGTTATGATGAAATAAAGTCTTTATAATCTTTCACTAAACCTTTTAGTGTGATGGTTACCAAGTCACTATTGGATACATTTTCACCAATATCACCCAACTTATCACTTAGATCTTTGATGCCAGAAATAAAGTTACTTGCTGCTTTCATTGGATTCCATTTTGATAGATAAAAGCTTAGTTTTCAAAAAAAAGATTTGGTTTGCATTTGTAGTTTCACACAAACCTTTGACGGCATCCCATGTCTCCTTGGACATTTTACAATCCATGAGGTGAGGGATTATGTTGTCCTTTACAAACATCTGCAACAACACCTTATCATTCATTTATTGGTTATCCCTATCTAGAATGGAGGCAACAATAGTAGGTTTGGGCTCATCTCCTTTCACAATAGTCCACAAATTATATGCTTCCAACACAATCAGTAACTCCAAACTTCCAATTGACATACTTTCACTGGCCCACTTTGATTGATTCATTCACTATGAATGAAAGCATTTTGCTTTTTATTTCTTCAAACAAAGAATTCAACAAATTAACCAAACAAAATAAATTTACCTCCTTTATAAAATATTACAAATATTAATATCTCCTAAATAAAAATATCTCAAATATCTCAATATTATTAATATTAACATCCTCATGAACTTCTCCTTATAATTTTGAAGAAAAAAAAAATTATGTGCATCCCTTTAAAAATATAGAATGAGAGATATATGTTAGCAACTCACAAATCCAATGGGAGTATTCCGCCAAACCATGCAACTTTAATTGGCTTCACTGAAAAATAGCTACAGTTTGTGGTTTCTATATCTTGCAACTCACACAGAAGCACCAAGAATCATATCACTTTTGAACTCACAATTTATTTTCTACATTAATCCAACATTAAGGATGACCAAAATCTACAGATAAAGGTGGACTTATGTCTTGCCATTTATATTTATATCTGTTACTAAATTTAAGGAATCATTAAAATTGATTTAATCAAAATCTACTCTTGAATGGTCTTCACATGGATTTTATGTGAGTATTCACTATGTGGTTATAAAACATATGCAAATGCCTTAATTTTTTTGTTTTTAATAATTTTTTTATATATAATATTTAATTTTATCATTGTAAAATGTCATGTTAATGGGATAAACTTTTTTGTAGAATAAATATACTATGAAAAAAAACAATGTGTAACATTTTAATTTACACAATATTATTATATAAAAATACCACTTTGTTATGTTTAAGGAGTCAACAAGCTAATAAGTGTGAAAAGAAAATTGAACAATTCTAATTGAATAATATTGATAAAAATATAAATTGGACTTGACTTCATTCTAACAAGTCAATCAAGATACAAAAAGCATGAATATGTCGTTTGAGATACAAGTTAAAATTGGAGAATATGTGATTTATAATAAATTATCAACTTATTTGATTATTAGTTTAGTTATAAAAATTATAATAAACATTAAATTTATTTGAATTCTAGTTTATTGTAAAATTATAATAAAAAATATTAAATATGAAAAATTATATTTACCTTAATAATTAAATATTCAAAATTTAACATACAATTATGATCACACTAATATTACAAGTTTCCAGTCACACTTTGTAAGACTCCCAAAATATATGTTACATATATATATATATATATATATAGTATATATACATATATATATATATATATATAGAGAAAGTCTTATTAAATATTTATTGAAACTTGTAATATTAGTGTGATCATAATTGTATGTTAAAAAATTGATATTTAATTTTAATAATTAAATATTCAAAATTTAACATACAATTATGATAACACTAATATTTCAAGTTTCATTATCATTATTTTGTAAGATTTCAATTTAACTATTATAGTTACATGTAAAATTATATATATATATATGGCATATATATATATATATATTAAATTTTAATATTATTTTTATAAATGTTAAATTTATTTTTCATAAAAACATAAATGAAATATTTAAATTATCTACTAAATATGAAGTCTCTATTACTTGTTTAAACTATATATTAATTTTAATTTTAATTTACTATTATGATCCACACTAACATAAGTCTCAATATTATTATTTCACAAGTTTTAAAACCTTTATTTAGTTTCATTGTTATAGTTATTATAAAATTATTCAAAAAATTAAAAAAAAAAAAAAAAAAAAAATATATATATATATATATATATATATATATATATATATATATATATATATACCTTTCAAATTCTTAATATCATTTTAAAATGATTAATTTAAATTTTCACATGAACATAAATGTATAACGACATAAATGTATAATGAGACATTTAGGTTATATATTAATTTATCATTTACAAGTTTTTATATAACTTTTACCAATTCTATTTTTAAATTAACATCTATTATGTATGCATGGATAAACTTAAATTATCTACTTTTTTTTAAGTAAAAGTAGTATTATATTAAGAGCTTCCAAAAACCAAATAACAATGCCATCACCGTCATAGCTAATGGACCGCCCCATCATGAGTGAAACCAAATCGCACCTCGCTGGAGTTGGGCTTTACCATAGACAAAACATTTAGGACATAACTATCTGAAGACTAAGTACAGTAAAGCTAGACAACTGGAAACTAAGACACCTGGAAAACTAAGTACTGAATTACTAGACACCTGACATAAAGGTCGGCCATGTGGCTGGAGGATTCAATCGTCCGCACCGCTGCACTCCAGCCTCGCCGCTCTCCTCAATGCCGCCACCGCGGTGACACCGGCTCTCCCGCGATTGCCTCCTGTCAGCCGCCAAGATCCTCGGCGATCGCCCATCTCCCCTCGACCGGTCTTCGGCCTCTACGCCTGAATTCGGAAACAAAGCATCGCACAGGGAAGCCAGGATCTGGAGACAATCGGCCACCTTAATCTCCGTGACCCCCACCCGAAAGTGCAAAGGTCGGCAACCTCCTGCCGCAGCTCGAAAACCAGGGTGTACAGAGTGGCCAAGTTGTCCCGGAGTTGTTCTTTGTCAAAGGGAACCGGGCGGCCTGTCGCTGGCGGACTGAGATGGCTCGGAGAGGTTTGGCCATGGCCCAAATCGCTGACAGAAGGCTGGGAGGGGCCGGGGTCGGGGTGAAGACGATGCAGAGTGGCGGAAGGATTGGGGATAATGGCCATGGAGCCGAAATGCGGGGGCTGCAAATTCACCGGAGAAGAAGCAAATTGAGAGCCGAGCTGAGAGTCGTCTGAGGAGATGTCTGGTGAGGAGGGCGAGGGACGACGGGGCCTCCACAGTGCGCCTCGCCGGGGTTTGCCTCGCTGCCTCGGCATGGAGCAAGCGAAGAGAATTTCAAAGGGGACGTGGAGCAGAGAAAGACAAGGAGGGAATGGCTCTTGCTCGCACCAGGGGAGACTGCTGTTCCGCTGCAGAATGAGCCCGAAAAGCGTGAGGAGCTCCATAATAACCCAACCCACTTGCGAGTGCATCGAAAGGACGTCGATGTAAATGCACTTCATGGCCGAAGTGGAGCGATTAAATACAAGGAAGGGTGACGGGCCTTGGCACATGCCTGGCATGCGTGGCCATGCTACAGCTCCCTGTACCTTCAACCGCCAAATGTCCCGATAAGCTGAGTGACACCCCATCCGGGGAGCAACTTAAATTATCTACTTACTATGAAGCTTGGATTGGATTATACTTTTACAAGTATTATTATTATTATTATTATTTTTTAAATATAATTTTTAATCCAATCTACCATTTGGAAGTCTTCATTTCAATTTTATAAGTCTTTGATTTAACATTTGCAAGTCTTCATTTCACTTTTACAAGTCTTTTATTTATTGAGTGATCATGTACAAGTAACATGCATATCACTTTAGCAAGTCTTCAGTTTACATTTGCAAGTCTTCATTTCACTTTTACAAGTCTTTTATTTATTGAGTGATCATGTGCAAGTAACATGCATATCACTTTAGCAAGTCTTCAGTTTACTGTATATGATGCAACATCCACTAGGGACATTCAAATTATCCACTAATCATAGAGTTTTATATGATGCAACATGCACTAGGGACACTCAAATTATCTAGTAACCATAGAGTTTTATATGATGCAACATCCACTAGGGACACTCAAATTATCCATTAACCATGGAGTTTCCATAGAACTCCCAATTGTGTAAAGACACCCTTTATGAGAAATCAAATAATAAAATCCAGGGTGAGTGCAAGTTAATGATGGTCTCTCATGACCCATTAATGTTGGTCTCTCATGACTCGTTAGTGGCAATGCAAATCTAGAAAAACAACAATTTGTTAACTTCGAGGGATTATTCAAGGTAATTTTACAATGAATTTGAATATGGTGTAAGAAGATGAAAAGTAGGAAATTGAATTAGCTTTCTGAATATACAACATTTATTCATAGAAATTGTGAATAACTATGTCAAATTTGACTTTTTTCTAATAGTGGTATCTTATTTTTCCAACAAAATATAAGGTATATGTTTTTGTTTGTGCATGTGTTGAGTACCTTAATGATGAAATTTCATTCCAAAAACTTGTATACTTGTAGAGAACTTGTTTTTCTTGTGGCGTATATTTTTTATAATTTTTTTTTATTAATTTTATATTTTTTTTAAACTATAAAAGTCAACATATGCCTCAAATTACAAAGTCTTTTGTTCGGCTAAAAGGGTCTTAATATGATCAATTTTTTTTTTTTTTTATATCATAGGTATCGGTCTCCTCTAGTGCCACATATAAATCATTCAAGAAATAGTTAAGACAACAAAAAGTTATAGTAAAATAAGAGAGGTATGTATTCTAGGATTTTGATATATATGTGAAGACAAAAATAGATTAAAAATAGTAAACAATATTAATTTTTTGAAAAGAAAAATATATTTGAAATATGCATAGCCGACTCTATCTATGTCTATAGTTTCATAAACAATTGAATTGTTTATCCTATAGAAAAATAATGTCAACTACACACACACACACACACACACACACACACACACACACACACACACACACACACACACACACATATATAGAAAGAGAGAGGTATTCAAAAAATGGAGGTTTTTATCAATTTGTAGATTGAACCACTAGGTTTTCCATCCCAGACCTAAATACAAGCCAACCAAGTCAACATAAATGTTGTCAATCCCTCCCCCCAAAAAAAATTCAAATGAGTTTGTGCACGTTCTTAGGAGCGCACGTGCTCCAAGAAAGGAAGGGATTTTATGATATGGGATCTTAGTCGTTAGATCAACCCACATCTCTTAGTATAGAATTTTTCAGTGGTCACTGATCATTCATCCTCCCAACAAGATATCGACGAGATATTCACCATTTGATCCATCCTCATGCCATCCTATGGTGGGCCCCATTCCATTGGGATCTTCCATCATGAAGCAAATTTGTTTGAACCACGTTTGAATGCACCATATGATGATTTAACCATTGTTTAATTGGGGGTACGGTAATTTTTTTAATGGATCTTTGATTTAATGGCAGATGGTGGGATTAAAAGGGAAAATATTCAATTTAATCAAAGGAGTTCATTAGAAGTTTAATATGGGGGATACAACTTGGAGAAGGAGGTATAATTATTGCAGATTTTTTTGGGAAGCATGAAGGTGAATAAGAAGGAGAGGGAGAATGAAGGGAGAATAAAAGAATAAAGAGAGGAATAATGAGAACAAACAAGGGTAAGAACATAGTTAGACTAGAAAAGGAAAGAAGAAATGGAAGTGGAGAGAAGGAAGAAGAACAGGAGTAGATGAAAAGATGGAAAATTCAATTCTGTAGATTTGGAGAGAGAGAGAGAGAGAGAGAGAGAGAGAGAGGTTGGTGAAGAAGACTCGATTCTAGTAAGATTTTCTAGGTAGAATTGGGAAGAGGAGAAAATAGAATGCGATAATAGAGAAAGAAAAACATGAGATAAACTATAGAGAAGAGTTGAAGAAATCTCAAAAGTAGGAAGAAGAAGGTTGAACATTAGAAAGGTAAAACAATATATAATATAGTTTTGTCTAAATTTCTTGAATATTATAAGCCCAACTAAGATTGATACCAAGAGGCTTGTAAATGATGAAAATATGTAAGCCCATTGAGAAATAAAAAATGTAAATTTTATAAATTCCTTAATTTTAATAGAAAAATCTAGTTGTGCTTAATTGAGGAATCCTTTTTGTTAATGTTTTTGATTTTTTAATTGTTGCATGTTTCATTGATTATGTATCACAACTACTGTCTCTAATGGTTTGAGATATTGTTGAGCTCATGGTTGTGTTCATTGTAAAAAAAACTAAAAGATAACAATCTGTAGGGGATTGAGGTCCCCTTTGTAGTAAGTGTTATCAAAGAAGGTGTTTCGTGTTTTATTTTATTGCTCTAACAGTTAAGGTTGTCCCATATTTGCAAGAAGGAAGATGAAGAATAACAAATCTAGTTGTAGTTGGCTAGACACTGCTGAGATTTCAAGGTGTAGAGAAGTGAAGGAAAATGAAATTTCACAATGTAGGTTTGGAGAATTGAAGGAAAGTTTGAAATATACAAACAAGTATTAGAAATCAACTCCAATACTGTAGTTAGGTAGAGTTGTAGATTGTGAAAAATAAGTGGTACATTAAGAGGGTATAGATGGCTTACATAAGGAAAGAAAAGATAGAAGTTTGAGCATGAGAAGGTCGTATGAAGAGAAGGTTTTAGAAGAATCTTGTGCAAGAAAGAGAAATATTATGGATATATTGGAAGAAACTAAGGAATCCCAAGGGGTTGACCAAATGAAGAAATCTAAGAACATAGCCTAGAGAAAGATGTTAAGATTTTAGTGGAGGAAATGATACCTCTCACTAAAGTTGGTGTTGTGGTGCTAATGGAGTCGATGTTGCCAAGAATGGATACCTTAGAATAGGTAAAGAAAAATATTTTAAATGTCAAAATGGAGGATAGTGAAGATGAAGGTGTCTCAATTGACAACGGTTTTGAAGATAAAGAAGATAATGAAGATGATGTTCTCATCACTAAATGTGAACTAAAACAAGGTGATTCCTTATAAGTTGTTCCTTCAAGAACACAATTCATATTACGTGAAGTGTTTGAGGAAGATTATGCATGTAGAGATATGAACAACCAATTGGAGGTTGTTGTTGGGTTGGCATCAATTAAGGTGGAAGAATGTGTATATGATTCTGGTGAATTATCCCAAGTGTGGAAGGAGTAGTAGGTCTTTGAATGCCAACCAAAGATGGAATAAAATGATGATGTAGAAATCATCAATTATGAACCAAAGTATGTAGAGTCTTTGGACGACATGCCTTTGAGGGAAAATGATTATGTTGACAATCTCTATGTTTATTATTTTGCAAGTATAGATGAAGGAGGAAGAAACTTTGTTAATGCTCCAAGTAAAGAAGAAGGTGACAATTATGCTACATAACATGAAGAAGATTTTGAGGTTGTTGATGAAGAGGATAGCAATCAAAATGCTATTATAAATGAAGATGTGAGTGAAATAGTAGAAGAAGTTGAATTTGAAGTAGTATTTGAAAAGGAAAGGATTTTGGAGGAATAAATGTTGCAGGACAACCAAGAAATGAAATAATTGAAGAGAAATTGAAAGCATGAATAGTGAATGAAGACACTACAACAACAAATAATGCTGCACTTGATGTTTAAAAGTCAACAACAATGTTGGATATTGTAGAATAAATTGTAGTAATTGAAGAGAAGATATCTTTGAGAGTTATGTAAGATGAGGGAAAACTTGAAAATGTTTCCATTGAGAATTTGAGATGCAAATATGAGTACTCCTACTTTCATTAGGAGTATGCACATGAGAAAAGGGTCCATGGTGATCATTGGATATGATAAACATTAGGATGGTACTATCATAGAAGAAATAGGAACAATGGAGAAGAAGGAAACCCTCGAAGTTGTTGATGCATTTATTAAGGTTGCAAAAGATAAAATGGAGAAGCATATTGTAGAGACCCATATTTTAGCTAATGATTTGATTATTTATCAATGTACGATTTCCGAAAGCAACATTGAAGCTACAAAACATGGAAAGGAAATTGGAGGGCACATGGAGGAGATGTCGAGGTTGTTAAGCCCTAATATTGGCTCATTACCCCTTAATTGGGGCATATTAGATTAGTAATGTTATTTTATTTATGTCGGCTTTAGGCCATTAGTTGTAATTTAGATTAGTAATGTTATTTTATTTATGTCGGCTTTAGGCCATTAGTTGTAATTATACCTCCTAGT
>SNQJ01S0023026.1:4396-20925 GCA_010110895.2 Picea sitchensis | reverse complement strand
ACTCTCATTATTTACCCCAAGAATTTTATGAAGACCTAACTATTACTTAAGTGGGTTTTTGTTTGAATTTTTATTTTTATGCTAGGGCCTTTTTCTTTAAGGTTACACTAAAATTTTTACCCTAGAAAAGTATTAGGCTTAGGGATTAGATTCTGAGCTAGGCGACAATTGGTTAGGGAAGTTGTTTAAGGATTTCTTAAGGCGTTAATGTCTTAGGGCCATCTAGGTTTGTTTCTTGCTCAGCATCAATGTAACGTTCCCTTCAGGACACACCACGTTCTCCAAGGGTGCCACTCGCCTCGTTCGTTTCTTTTGCGCGACGTGCCCTTCAGGATGCACCACGTGCTCCAAGAGTGCCACTCGCCAACTTGTGTTTCTTTTGCGCGACGTGCCCTTCAGGATGCACCATGTGCTCCAAGGGTGCCACTCGCCAACTTGACTGATTGGTAGACATCTATAACCCCTGGAGTCAACACTCCGCCAAGTGAACTTGTGGGAGACTAAGGGCTCTAAGGAATAAGGCCCCCGCCTTATTGCGCGCCCCTTAGAATCATCGTGAGCGACTATCGTAGTCTTCCCTCACGGCATCGTGGATCCTCTCGAACTAGGTAATCATTAACCTACAGTTCGAGCCACGGTGGGAGTGCTAGTAGGATGTGGCAGGGATGCTATCCACGCCTCTCCCTCAACCTCTCTGGAAATCGTGTGTGGCCCCTTTACTCCATATGTGAGTCTGGTCGGCAAGCTATCGTCAACCTTCATCATCAACAATCATGTCAGAACATGTCAACATCATATCATCAAATCAAATGAAATATCACAGTAAATAGATCAACCCAATAGCACACTCCCTGACTCAATCCGGAGTCCAAGGGGGTTCCACCGATGCCTCTGCATCCTCAAGGTCCAAAAACCCTGCACACTCAATAAAACTGAGTCAAAATCACTTGTCTACGTCAAGCAGTAAAACATCATGTCATATATCATAGCGCATCATAATCAAGGATAAATGTTTTAACAATATAAAAGTCCAGATCACTTGCGAGCAAGTGTCCTCAAAGAATAAGTTTTCTCAGTGCGCTAGAGCGGTATGTTACAAGCATAAACCTTTTGCTTTTCTTTCCTCCAATTGTTGAGGTGTCAACCTTGTAGGTTGAGGTGTTTTAGGAGAAGGAGCACTGTTCTCTCTATAGATGTTAGGATAGGTCCTTCTAGTAGACATAGCCATATTTTTACTTTCAACATTTCTTGCCATCTTAAATGCATTCTCCAATGATTTGGGTTCCCAAAGCAGAACCTCATGTTGAATGTTATCCTTTAAAGTTCCTATGAATACATCAATCAAGTGCTCATTTGGAATATCATTTACCTTTATATTCAATCTTTGTAAGTTCTCAATGTGCTCGATAATTGAACCCTTTTGCTTGAGATTTATCATTTGGCTAAAGAAGGTATTGCTCCTTGTATCCTCATAGTGTGCTATCATTTCTTCCGTGAAAATTGTCCAAGTGACGAGTGATTTTTGAGACCAAAGCCATCGATACCAAACAAATTGATTAGGTTCTAAATATAAAGAAGTAATTTGTACCTTTTGTGTATGTGGCACATTATGGAGATCAAAGAATTTCTCCATCTGAAGTATCCATGTGATTGGGTCCTTGCCATCAAACTTCCTCATGTCAATCTTAGGAACGTGGTTGGTCTTCAAACCAAAGTTGGAGCTTCTCCATTCTTGATTCACCTTCCTTGTGTCCACATCATGAATTTCATGGGATGCATTTTCACTTTCAGGTGTCTTCTCTGTTATGAAATGTTTCAATAATTCCATGATCTCCCCTTTTAAACCATCTATCTTGGTATCCAACTTAGCTTCCATTGAATCCATATTAGTATCCAACTTAGCTTCCATTGAATCCATATTAGCTTCCATTTAATCCATCTTACGCATTTCTTCACCTTCATCAAGAGTCCAAGTAGGATTTTCTGGAGGCTTATTTGGTGTAGAAGTTCCCTTTTTGGGTGGCATGTTGGCCAAGTATCACTTTTGAACATTGATTTTGAGGTGGTTCTGCTAGACAATATTTATTCTATTGTATCTCCCAATTTTTGGCCCTTCTAGGTATGAAACTTTCTCTTATGTATTTATCTGATATTTCTTCTCTGCAATGCCACAGGTCTGATCAAAATTGGATGTGCCAAGTGGAATTTACGGTAACTTCCCCACAACTTGCCGATTTTTGGCCTTTCCAGAAGATCTCACTTGTATAGTGTTCCCCATACAAAATAATTGATATAAAATTCTGAAACTTGCACCCAAAATACTACAGGCTGTCCACGATCCAATGCAACCAGTCCCACACAATTTTGATACTCTAGGAAGAAGTTATGATTGTTTTACCTGGAACACCTTCTTGAGACTAGTCAATAGGACTAGTCAGATACCCTATCTTACATAGGGTGTATCTACAAATTTAAGATGACCCAGAAGCTAAAATTTTTACCACATATACATTACTAATTTCTCTAAATGGCCTCTAGAGTTCAGGGTCTGAAACGTTACAGAAAATTGTTTATAGCGAAACTTCTACAATGACTCATTTCAGGATGATTCCATAACCCTATCTTGTATAGGTTGTATCTCCTAAAGTATAGGGCCTCAGGAGCTGAATTCTGAGCCCAACATACCTTGATCTATCTAATAAATATCCTCCAATCCATTCCTTCGGAAACATTGTAGAAAAAAATTTATAGCAAAAATTCCATGGTGTCTCAGATGTAGCAGCGAAACCCCGAGACCTTGAGCTCTAATACCATATGTTAAGAACCAAACATCAATATAGCATAGAAAAACCTCAGGAAAAGTACTCAACGCCTTGAAAAAGAGATAATTTCAGATAATAGGCCTCTTTGAGAAACCTCCTTTACCCCACTTAAATGTTCAAGTACAAGATGATTCAAAAGATAGAAAATGTCTCCTTGGTATATGGGGAGACTAGGAGTTATAATTACAACTAATGGCCTAAAGCCGACATAAATAAAATAACATTATAATCTAATATGCCCAATTAGGGTAATAAATAACATTACTAATCATATGCCCCAATTAAGGAATTGTGAGGCAATATTATGGCTTAGCTTGCAAAACACAATAATGATACCTCCTTCTCCAATTTGTATCCCCCTATTAAAATTTTAATGAACTCCTTTAATTAAATTAAATAATAGCCTTTTTAATCCCACTACATATATGAAATATTCATTCAAAATATATTTTCCACTGATTAAATGATGGTTAGATCATCACATGGTGCATTTAAATTTGGACTTGGTGCATTTAAATTTGGACTAGGTATAATTACAACTAATGGCCTAAAGCCGACATAAATAAAATAACATTACTAATCTAATATTCCCCAATTAAGGGGTAATAAATAACATTACTAATCTAATATGCCCCAATTAAGGGGTAATGAGCCAATATTATGGCTTAACACAAAACACAATAACGATACCTCCTTCTCCAATTTGTATCCCCCTATTAAAATTTTAATGAACTCCTTTAATTAAATTAAATAATAGCCTTTTTAATCCCACTACATATATGAAATATTCATTCAAAAATATATTTTCCACCCAATTAAACGATGGTTAGATCATCACATGGTGCATTTAAATTTGGACTTGGTGCATTTAAATTTGGACTAAACATAGTTTTTTCATGACAAAATACCGTTGGTTGAATGTTATTTGAAGGATTGCATGAGGAAGGATCAAACAATGGATATTTCATTGGGGTTTGTAACATAGTTCAAATTTTATAAATTTGGAAATTTTATGACTTATAACTTAGGAATAATAAGACATTTTAGTCTTGAAAAAAATAAATAAAAACATATAAAACAATAAAAACTAAAAATAAATCAATTTAAATTCAAATAAATGCAATGAAAAATTATTTTTAGAATAGTTTTATTTTAATAAAACAAAGGTTTATTTTTAAATCTTTATCGTATAGTTTAAAGACGCATTTAAGTTTAATAAAGATCAAGAAATAGTTGAAAACTTAGTGTATATATATATATATAAACATGGTTTATTTCATGTAGGTTACATCGCACTCCAAGACCGCTAGATCAATTGTCTAAAATGGATTGTGCCACCCCCCCTGTATTCAACATTTAACATAAGGGCAGGGGGAGGTGAAAAACTCTATCATAGTTAATATCCTTTTGATGTGGCATCAATCCGTTAATTGTGGCCCCCGGGAAGTGTGGTTAGTCAAACCACACCCAACCCCCCGCAATAGACATGGAGCCGACATGTGTCGAGTGTCACATCAACTGAAAGAAAAGGTAAAATTTGAATTTATTATTAATTTCCCGCTAATTCTAAAATTACACATATGCATCTTAGGTGTAAAAAGGGTAAAAAGATAGATATTTAGTTTATTTTGAGTTTGTGAAGAATTCAAGCAAGCAATTAAGAGTTTCTGTGAAGATTCACCATCATCACTCTAGCTCGATACCTATCTCAATTAGCTTCTTTCACGAGTAACTTTAAATCTTTCCTATTCTTTCTTTTATCATTATCAAAATTCAAACATCCGAACCTATAGAAAGTAAGAAAAATCCAAATCTTGTAAACGAAGATCTTTTCAATAGAGATAAATGTGTTTTTGATCGTGTCTTGTCATTCAATTCCTCTATTTATACGATCAGGAAAACCAAGGTTTTCAGGATTTAGTTGACCACTATTACGCATGAGAATCTGACCTTGCCAAATTCATAGTACCTCAAGTTTATGATTTTCTAGAATTTGTAGTTTGGTGCACAGATAATTACATTGTAGCCAAAAGACCTATAACTTCCAAAGCCGGGTTTGTTCTCATTGAATTAAATGCTCAAAATATTAGTGAAATAATGAGATGACCACTTAATCCTGATAGAGAACCACTAAATGAAATATTAGCAACCAAATCTTTCATAGAACTAGAATCAAGAGATAGGATTTATCTACTACAGTCCTACCTCTATACAAATATTGATGTTCTTGGTGATAATGTTGTCATTCAAACAAGTCTCTTTCTTGATACTTCTCAAAAAATTATTTCCATGATTTCTTTGATATTGGGAAAAAGGATGATTTGATAGTGGATGAACTTGTAGTAGGGATAGTGGCCTCAATCTACCCTATCACAGCCAATCCCATCACTAAATTCAATTCCACCTAGTTCATAGAAAATCAAATTCATTACCGTATTTCTAAATTTGAGTCTCTCAGAAGATTCAGATACCAGTCATACCTGGTCCACCTCTTTCTTTTCACACAAGTCTTTCATTTTATGCATCTAGGAATAAATATTGAAGATGATCTTGGTAATCCAACCTCAGTTACTCACTAGAATTATGTGATTATAAATAAACCTTTGAATGTTTAATTTTCATAGTATATGGATAATTTTGTGTCTAAAGTTTACCAAATTTTCACAATCAAGTTCCTCCTAGAATATTTCCTAAGTGAAAAAAATGTTACAGTTAATCTTGGACAAAAGATTTGGAGACTCATACGTATTTGAACATTACAACGAAATCATGGTTTATGGTTGTCAACTTTCTCCCTTTCGCTTTCCCATTTTTATGAATCCCATAATTTTTGCTCTTGAATATGTTAGACAAAGATTGAACTCTGATGAAATTCACTTTGTGCCAAATAAGTATAAGGTGACTTTTAAATTGAAGAAGGAAGTAGTTCCTTTCATTTTGAATACCAGGTCAACACTACAGATGAAAAAAAAGATGCTTTCATCTATGGGATTATAATAGGGAGAAACGTGGAATTATGACCCTTATGGCATAAATTTGTCAAAAATAATTTCACATGGGAAAAGTTCTTATCAACGTCATAAAAAAGAGAAACTGGAGCTATTGGAAAACCAATATAGTTGGCAAGATGTATTGAACATTTTGTAGATCCATGGTAGGGCATTTGACTAGTCAAGACTCAACAAAATTTCCAACCACAAAAATGCCATAGCAGTTTGAAAATACATACAAAAGGAAACAATCAGAGTTTGCCTTAAATAATTTAGAGATAGAGGAAGAAGGATCAGCCAAAAATAAAAAGTTAGAAGAGATTGAAGAAGAAGGAGATCCAAAGTTGATTGAAGAAATAATGCCAAAGAAAAAGGGCTCTAATGTGACTATAGAGGTGATATCTTCATAAAATCTCAAAGGTGTGGCAAGTCAAAGTGAATCAGAGTCAGGAACTAGTGATCAATAAAAGCAATTAGACCAAGTTCAACAATTCATGGAAACTAGAAAGACAGGTGTAGGTATAAAAATAACATGATTCCAAAATTCTATGACCATGATGCATGTAAGACCAGAATGACCTCAAATGTAGATTATGAGAAAGGGAGGTTGAATATAGCATTCATGGAGCCAAAGTATCAGAAAAAAGTAACAAACATCTCTATTGATTTAAATAATTTACATCTGTTATGTTGGAATACTGAGAGGGGGGTGAATCAATATGATAAATTTTACCACTTATAACCACAATATATAAACTTCAACTTGATCAACAATATATCATCAGTATATCATCAATATATCATCAGTATATCATGAGCATATAAACATAATAAAAATCACATCAACAACATCACAAGAAGTACACAGTACACCAGAATTTACGTGGAAACAAAAATAGGGGAAAACCACAAAATGCTCTCTTATATATCAAATAATAGATTCAATAGAACCACTGAATTCCCAATTCTCCCGTTGTAACTAGAAGGAGGCTATGACCCCCTATTTACAGGATCCAACCTGAAGGAAGCTACAACTCCCAGAATTCTATGGATCCAACCTCCTTATTCTCAGGATCCAACCTGAAGGAAGATCAAAGTCCTTGACTTTTTATCTCCAAAAGAAGGAGGCTACAACCCCCTTTCCTTGCCCCATCATGCCACCCTAAAATATAAGTGTAGACCAATTCTCACTACCACAATCTTTGCCACTGTACTCATTTCCATTTTCACTAGCATTGTCACTGTCACTACCACTGTCACATCAACTCATAACCTGTCAACATGTCACTGTATCCAACTTGTCACTATATCCAACCTGTCACTGTATCCAACCTATCACCATCAACCTATCACATCAACCTATCCCTGATCAACAATACTCAACCAAATCCTCTCACATGAATCATGTACCAAGGACACCTCTCAACTAGATGTCCAACATCACCAACACATGCCTCTACAATGCATGTACCAAACCATAAACCTATACCATACCAAGCATCAATCATAGACCACAACAAGTGCATCAACAATGCACCAACACCTATAACAAACCATGCAACAACCATGCACCAACTCCTGTACCAAGTCGTGCATCAAACATGCACCAACACCTTTACCAAACAATGCATCAACCATGCACCTCAAACTGTACCATATGTATGCCTCAACTATCAACCATGTATACCAAGTACCAATCGTGTACCATATCATGTATCAACCATGTACATCAACACCTGTAACATACCATGTACCAACAATGTATCTCAACCATATACCATATCATTCAATCATTCCATACACCATGTACCATAGGATATATCAAGAAAGTGATATCAATGGTGTACACTAACCAAGTATCAACATCACCAAGAGAAGTATTGCATACATGTGTTGTCATATGCCAAGTGTATTCCTCAACCATGAACCTGATATGTGCCCCAAGCATGTCTCGATGCCTCAACAATATACCAAAGACTTGCCTCAAAAATGCACCATAACATCATTAACATGTAACCCTCAAAAAATGCATATAAACATACATGTAACTATGTAACAAACCTAGTGTATGTCATCACATAACTGCATACCTTCCTCAACTTCAATAAAAAGAGAATAGTATCTTCATCAAACTTTACCTTAGTCTCATGGGACTAGTTTTTGTATTAGTCGCAAACCCTAAATTTCAACAAGCATAAATCCATAACTATAATGACTAAAGGTATAAAACTTGTACCCAATATTATTCAATATCATCTCTACAATTCCTCCCATTTCCACTTCTTGAAACATCCCAGAAAATAAGTTATAGAAAAAATGACAGACCTTACTGAATTATGACTTATTCTAGAAAGAGAACTTGGAGAAAATTCCACACATAGAATATTTGAGATATAGATCTGAAAATCATAAAAAACTCACTACGGACTATACTCTATCCAATTCATTTGGTATCAATGAATTTGGATCCTCTACGAATAATTTATGACTATGTTACCTGGAACACATGTTTGAGACTAGTTTATGGACTAGCCAGATACCCTATTTTCCATAGAGTATATATAAGAAACTACTATGACCCAGAAGATGAAAATTTTACCATAGATACCTTGACATGTCATATCAACCTCCTCCAATATCGTTTATATGACTTGTTCTAGAAAACAAGTTATAGAAAAAATGGTAAGATGACTTGTAAAAAACATACCTTAGAACACATCATCACAAGATTTCATCCCAAGAAGATATCAATGGAAAAGGGTATCACTCCTTGGTTCTTCTCCCCGTGTCTTCATGCATATGTTCTTTCTCTCTATTTTAATTCCTTTTTTCTTTCTCTTCTCTTTTGACATCATGGGAAAAAGGATAACTCCCCCTGTTAGTATGTCTCCGCCTGTCTGTATGCTACTGACCTTTCTTTCATGATCTCTTTATCTTATCATTTCTCTTCCCTTTACTTCTTTGTAGGATATCTTGTTGATCAATGTAGGGATTTCTGTATAAATTTATTTTCCTCTCTTCCAGTGATTTCTAATTTTCCATTGGTGCTTCCTCTTGTAATTCTATGATATATATATATATATATATATATATATATATATATATATATATCATGACCATATTGATAATGATTTCAAATTATCTATCATGACCATATTGTTCAACAATGTCCCTCTGATGATATATCTTCTATTGGAGGTTTCTCTTTCCCTGCTTTGTTGTGCCATTCCCTTCTTTCCTTTCTGTGACCAACTGATTCCAATTAATTCCACTGATTCCAATTGTAAATACATTGCTATGCACATTTTCTCACCGAAGTGTTTTGTACCTGATAAGCATCCATCTCTATCCATATGTCATAATATATACATACTTTTTCTACTCAGTTGTCCACAATGCTGACTCATCTATCAATATGCGCTTCTGCTATATGATTGTTTTGAATCTATCTCTGCAAATACTTCAAATTGCTCAAAGGATGGTTCTATGATATCTAGTAGCTACTGCATCGAATCCATATATTAAATATTCATATTTACTGGGAGTATCCAAGACGAATGACTCAAAACAACACCTGCTCTGATCCATGGTAATCTTCCTCTTCGTTTATGGATTCATCATCTTCATTTTCATCCTCTTCCTGACTTTTGACTTCATCATCTTTCTAGATTCTGTCATCTTCCTCTTAGCCTGTGAATTCATTATGATATTGCATTGTTGTAGACCTTGTGAGTACAATCTTTGGGACATGGTCTTTATTCGCCTTCTCTTCTTGTTTTTCATTTCTTTTCCAAAATTGTCTATATCTTACATCAATTTTTTCCTTCATTGGAGGCTCTATCACGCTTCTACAATTTTGAGCTATGTTTCCATATTTGTGGAATTTATAACATTTAATATTATGTGGAGCCACATAGGCATTTCTTTCTTGAACAATTCTTTCATAAGCCTTGCAATCTATAGTTTTATGTCCAAAATCAGTACAATTAAAGAAATGACCATAAAATAAATTTACATACCTGGGAGTGAATGATCTTCTTTATGGTGTAGTCCTTCTGGGTTCCAATATTGGTTCATTATGATTAATGTTTCTTTGCTTCCTAAATGTATAAGTTCTTATGCATTCATTCCTTTATGATTATTTTTTACTATGATTCCTTCCTTTGAGAACTTCTCCATAACTCTTTTGTTATGTTGCTTTCCTCATGGAGCTTGGATATTTATTAGTCTACATCTAGTTGTATCCTAGTCTAGACCTGTCATAGTATAGCATTTGATTGTTGATGATATTATCCAATATTTGTGTGTTATTCTGATGCATGTCCTTCTTCTGAAGATATTTTCTTAGAGTGACTACTTCTTCTTCCAACCTTGAAATAATCTTATCCTTTTCTTCTAGTTGACTTCTAAGCATTTCTTCAATCCTTATATCTTCTTCTACTTGGACTTTCAACTTCATGACTATTTGTTTGACTTCCTTTAAGTTGAAATTATGGGCTCCTTTTATATTTAGGTCTTCCTTGAGTGACTTTTTTTTTCTTTCTTTCCTTAGTTCTTCTAAGGAACTAATTAATTCTACTCTGAGATAGACTTGTCCTTCTTCTTAGGAGCCATCAAAGGTCCTTTTTTTATTTTCCCTAGCTATAAATAATACCTTTTCTGAATTATTGTCACTTTCATCATCTTCATCATATGAGGAACTATATTCTCTTGCGTAGATATTTTTCTTGAAGGATTTCCTATTATCTCTTTTCTTGTTTCCATTTTTTATATTTCTTTTCTTTCTTTGGAACTTCTTCTTCATCACTTTTTGAATTCTTAGCATAAGGAAATTTATTAGCAAAATGACCAATTCTACCACAATGAAACATTTTAAGGGAATCATACCTCTCTTCAACTTCCTTATGAAGTTATATATTTATTCATCCTCATCTGAATCATTGCACAGCTGCAATTTGTCTTTGACTCGGGACTTTTCTTCTTCTTTGTCCTCTTGGATTCTTTGAAGGTTTCTTATATTTTGGATGGATTTTATTTATTTGTTCTCATTTCATAATCTGTAAATATTCCATGTATCTCATCCATGATTATAGTACTCAAATTTTCTCTTTCTTCTAGTGTTGAAATCTTAGGATCACATATCATTGGAAGAGATCTCAGTACATTCTGAAAAATTATAGATTCATCAACTTATTCTCCCAATCCATTAATCGTGTTCATTGTTTCATCAAATCATAAGAAATAATATGCAATGTATTTATCTTCCTTCGTTTTCAACTGTTCAAATTGACCTCTATAAGTCTAAAGCTTTTGTTCCTTGACTTTGACATCTCCTTCATAAACATTCTGAATTTTGTCCCAAAATTCCTTTTTAGAATTACAATGCATAACTTTGACATATATTGAATCAACCAGACCATTCAGGATAGAATTTTTGGCTCTTGAATTGTTTTGATTGAATTTCTTTCCATATTTGTTTTTTGTAGGACTGGCAGGATTTTTAGATCCTTCTACTATTGATTGTCAAACATCAAATCCCTCTTCTTGTACATATGTTTTCATCCTTCTTCTCTAGAATGCATAGTTTTGTCCATCAAACTATGGTATTCCATTTTTATACATATTGTTGCACTCCATGATCTACCTTCCAGTGGTTAATTTATTTTTTGAAGGAACCTGCTCTAATACAAATTGTTGGAATACTAAGAGGGGGGTGAATCGATATGAGTACTTTTACCACTTTTAACCACAATATATAAACTTCAACTTAATCAACAGTGTATCATCATCATATCATCAATATATCATGAGCATATAAACATAATCAACAACACATCAAGTACAAAGTACACCATAATTTACGTGGAAACACAAACAAGAAAAAACCATGGAATGCTTTCTTATATATCAAAGAATATATTCATTGGAAGCACCAACTTCCCAATTCTCTAGGTGTAATTGGAAGGAAGTTACAACCCCCTATTTATAGGATCCAACTTGAAGGAAGCTACAACTCCCTAAATTCTATGGCTCCAACTAGAAGGAGTCTACAACCCCTTGATTATTAGGCTCCAACTTGAATGAATCTCCAACTCTCTAACTCTCTAACTCTCTGGCTCCAACCGAAAGGAGGCTCTAACCCCATTTCATTACCATGTCCTATCACCCTGAAATATATGTGTAGACCAATTGTCACTACCACAATCTCTAACACTATCATTTTCATTGTCACTATCACTGTCACTATCACTGTCACTTCCACTATCACATCAACCTATAAGTTGTCAACCTTTCATTGTATCCAAATTGCCCCTGTCAACCTGTTAATCCAACCTGTCACTGCATCCAATCTATCACTATCAACCTGTCACATCAACATGTCCTTGATCAACGATACTCAACTAGATCCTTTCACATGGATCATGTACCAATGACACCTCTCAACTAGATGTCCAACATCACCAACACATGCCTCTACCAATAATGTAGCAAACCATCAACCTGTACCATACCAAGCATCAATTGTGTACCACAAAAAGTGCATCAACCATGCACCAACACCTGTACCAAACCATGCCTCAACCATGCACCTCAACCTGTACCATATGCCTCAACTATCAACCATGTATACCAAGTACCAATCCTATACCATACCATGTATCAACCATGTACATCAACAAATGTACCATACCATGTACCAACAATGTATCTCAACCATATACCATATCACTCAATCGTACCATACACCATGTACCATAGGATATACCAAGCAAGTGTTGTCAATGGTGTAAATTAACCAAGTACCAACATCACCAAGAGAAGTATCTCATACATTTTCTTTCATATACCAAGTGTATTCCTCAACCATGCACCTAATACGTACCTCAAGCATGTGTCAATGCCTCAACAATATACCAAATACTTGCCTCAAGAATGTACCATAACATCATCAACATGTAACCCTCAAAGCATGCATATAAACATACATGTAACTCTGTAACATACCTGGTGTATGGGATCACATACCTGCATTCCTTCCTCAACTTCGGCAACAAGAGATTAGCATCTTCATCAAACTTTACCTTAGTCTCATGGGACTAGTTTTTGGATTAGTCACAAACCCTAACTTTCAACAAGCATAACTATGTACTTGTAATTAATAAAGGTATGAAACTTGTAACTAATATTATTNAACAAGAGATTAGCATCTTCATCAAACTTTACCTTAGTCTCATGGGACTAGTTTTTGGATTAGTCACAAACCCTAACTTTCAACAAGCATAACTATGTACTTGTAATTAATAAAGGTATGAAACTTGTAACTAATATTATTCAGTATCGTCTCTACAATTCCTCCAAGTTTCACCGCTTGGAATGTCTTAGAAAAGGAGTTATATAAAAAATGACAGACCTTGATGAATTCTATCTTGTTCTAGAGAGCTAACTTGTAGAGAATTCCACACTCGAAATATTTGATATCTAGATCTGAAAATTTGCACAAGATACTATGGACTATAATCTATCCAATGCATTTTGTGTCACTGCATTTGGATCCTCTATGAATAAGTTATGATTTTTTAACCTGGAACACCTATTTGAGACTAGTTTTTGGACTAGCCAAAAACCCTATTTTCCACAGAGTGTATCTCAGAAGATATTATGACCCATAATATGAAATGTTTACCATAGGTACCTTGACATGTTGTCTCAACCTCCTCCAATTTTCACTATCTGAATCATTCTAGAAAGAAATTTATAGAAAAAATGGTAAGATGACCTTTAAATAACATACCTTAGAGCACATCATCACAAGAATTTATCCTCCCTTGGAATTCTATCCTTCTTTACGTCATCTTCCCTATGAAATTCACATCATATCTCCTTGGTTACCTTCTATAGGAATCACTTACTCACATAGAATATATTCAATAGAATGTGTGTGTGAATGTACTTATGAGTGACTTCTTGAGGTGTATATACACTTTTCTAAGTAACCTCTTTCCTTGATTTTAGGGCTTCTTGAACTTTCTTGTTACAACCACTTTACATTTTCATTAATGACTTGCAACCAATTAGGGGCTTATTAACCCATATTTGGGGCTTCCAAATTCATGACCTCATAACACCTAAATCGTGAGGAACTGCATGATGTTCCACCTATCACCGGAAATGGCATGATGAATACTATCCATATATGAATGTATTACATGCATTTACTTTGTTCTTCATGTCCATATTCCTCAACCAAATTAGGGTACCATAACCACACCTTCGAGGCTTCATGTAGATTTTATCAAATTCACCCAATACATTTTCTGATATCAACCACTCCATCAATCACAACTAACTCACCATCAACATCTCTAGGGATTCCAGACTTCTCCAAGGGTTGACATCAATGACAACCAATTGTCCAACACTTTAGATAAATTTGACTTACACAGAAAAACTGAAGATATGATAAACAAAGATGTTATGATATCTAATCTTAGAATAAAAAAAAATTAATCCATGAATGATAATCTCAAAACTCAGTTAAAGAATGAAAAATTGGCTACCAAGACTAGAAAAATAAGAGTGGAGGAGCTACAACAATGGATAATAGAACTTAGAACCAATCCAAAATATGATGCATCCATACAAGCAATGATGAAATAAAAAGAAAAAGAAATCCAATATTTGAAACAAAATCTCAAAATATCGGGAATTGACCATGTACATACTCCAGAACTACAGGCAATCCAGGAAGAGAAAGACCATCTTGTGAAGAAAATGGTAGAGATGGGTGATCTGATGGAAATGTATGAAAAATAGATTTAAATCTTAAAATTATGATCTTCTTCTCTTCAAGAAGAATAAACATCAGATCTAACAACTAGATTATCAAGGGAATTAGCAGATCTAAACCTGGAAGGTGTTGAAATTGAAAGCCTAAAGAAAAGAATCTCATAACAGAAAAAATAAATCAAAGACAAAGACAAAGTTATTTCAGAATATCAAAAGTTGAAGGTTAAAATGTTAACTGATATGGAACAAATGAAGACTAAACTATCAGGTAAAGCATATTTGGTAGGATCCAAACATCTCATATGGGATGAAATTATCGGTGAAGTAGCCAGGCTTTGGGATTAGTTCAAAATCATAGATGATAAAATGTTGCTGGTAGATGAAGCAACTGGAGTGATACAAAAATCATTTCATGAATTGGGAACAAGACCACAAGTAGCGACTCAGATCATAAAATTGATGAGTTCAATTTCTAGAGAAACATTGTTGAGGAATGGTGTTAATGAAAGAATAACAATGGTGATGGAAACTAAAAGAATCTTCACAAAGAGGAATCTAATACAACAAGCTCAAAATGAATGCATAGAAATGAAAAAGAATGTGGAATTTTTTTCCAACAAATTTGAGAATTTAGTGAAAGTGGGGTTACCTTCAGCCTGGGGTAAAGATGGGAAGTTATTGTCATATAAAAACTACATAAAAGGTTTTTTTATCGCCATAGAAAAATATGATAAGTTTCATAACATGACCAATACTCAAAGAGGTCAAACTATTGTGATATACTCATAGATGACTTCTATCTTTTATGGAATACAAAGAACTTATTCTCAGATACTCCTACATATGAAAAATACACTAAGTTGGATATTACATTCATACATATGAAATATTTTAGTTACCCTTCAGATGCAACTTGAAATACTCTCCTCCTATTGTTGGCAGGGTGACTCATCAAAGAAGAAGAAAAATAGGAATTAACTCCAACTATCATATTTCTAGGGAGTCAAATATTTTGTTGTATCTCAGTTTTCTAAAAAATAGGATCGAATAACCATATTTGGTTTCGACCTATCTTGTATAAATGCTCATATGAACTCAATGTAAAAGGAACTTTTTGGACCTGATCTTAAGTCTTAATAAAAATCTCTGCAAGTGTTGAAGACTCAAACTTTTATGTTTTAGATTATGCGATTTATCTTTCTCTTTGCTACCTCCATGCTCTTATTTTCTTCTTATATGTATCTACTACAATGAATGTGATGATTTAGTACAAAACTACCATCATAACACTGCAAAGGTATCATTAAAATTTTCATATTTCTTCAAAAATAATGTGAGTATTAAAGGAGACATGTGCTTATATTTCATTATTCATTTTTGAATTAAAATAAGTATTCTTTAAAGTTCAAACTATATTCTAGTTTTAAGATACATAAAAAAACGTTACTTCTTACTGGAAATTAGGTAATATTTATCAGAGGGTACATTACTTTAACTTTCTATTTGTTTTCTCTACATTCTTGTTTCGTCTTCTGAATCTTTAATTGTCTGAAACATAGAATGATTTTCCTTCTCATATTAAATATTTAAAATGTAAAGACTAAATATACATGCCTAGATTAGCAACAAAAACACTTTGTTTTAGGACAAATCTACTAAAAAAAACAAATTAATTAATCTAATGGATGTCTTCGCATAGTTTCCTAGCCAGAAATATCTCAAGGGTTACAACATGGAGGATGGATGATAAGTGACCCCCAAAAAATTCTATACCGATAGGTGTGGCCTATGTTAATGTTTATGCCATTATTATAGTTCTTTGCATTTCATAAAGATAAGAGCATAATAAGAACAAGATCACTGAGAAATACACATCCACAAGAGACACAACATTTATCCTGGGAAACCCTCTAGGGGAAGAAAACCCAGC
>SNQJ01S0023025.1:106263-154837 GCA_010110895.2 Picea sitchensis | reverse complement strand
CATGGTTTGGTGAGCCTATGTTTGTTTTCTGTGATTGAATAATCATTTTTGGCTAATAGATATGCTCTGAACACATTGGGACATGTTTCAAAGGCTGTTGAGGACTTTTACAGGTGTTTTTTCCAAATAGAAGCTCAGGGAAGCTTATGGCCACATGTAAAGGAGGTCATGCCCGGATGAGCCATGATCCGTTTTCAGAGTTGTATTAGTGATTTTTGGGGTTTTTATGTGTTCTAATCTCAATGGTGCAGTCTGTTTTTCCATTTGAGTTGAGCAGAAGCTTGTAAAATAACTTTTGACTAATTAATCCCAGAGAGCCAAGTCCATTATGGAGGCTCAAGGAGATGTAGCCTGGAGGGGGGTGAACTCCTTTATCATGTTGTGATTGTTATGAGTTTGATGGTTTATTTGCTGCAAATTGTGTTTCTATGTATTTATTGAAAGTACATATATAACCATTTAAAAGAACATTTCCTCATACATAAGCATTTAAAGGAAGAAGCATGAACTTAACACATAAGTTTTTATTTTGGATATTTTAACACATGAAGCAAGGTCCTGTAAAGTTTATTTTAATGAAGTAGGGGTGATTGCATAGAATAACAAGTCAGCCTTCTATTTTCAGATCAAAGATGCAAGGTTCTCAGGGACACAGATTGCCCATACTTGTTCATTTTCATAATTTAAAGTATCAGTAAATACCATGACAAAGACATTTCAATTAATCAGGGTCCAATTCATTTACTATAAGCATTCGCATTTCCCATTCAAATAAAAAAATACATAATTACACAAATCATGCACAATTAACATATCAAGTTAAACACTTGTCTGATTAGGGAAATGGCCACTACCAACTGATTGAGAGAGGACGCATTTCCTCCCAACCTTGGGCCATAATGTAGAGTATATTCCTATAGTATGCCACCCCTGTTCCAAGCCATGATACCACAATGGGAACGATTCAACTGATTTCCGAGATTAGGATGATCCAGGAAGGTTACTCTCCCTCCTTCGCTGACAACAGTGGAAGTTTCTTACTTTCCCACCGAGCTCAGTGTCTCTATAGGTTTATCAGGTAGTTTATCAACTCGATTTCCTCTACACAAGGGAGTCTCTTCTCTATTGTATAGTCCCTCAGTGACGTCCCCTTACTAGTGTCAGTTTCTATCCAATAAGTACCACGTTGTAGCCCTCTTTTTCTCCAGTCAGAATCTATGTCTTCTTTTTTTCAGGGTGATCATCAAAAAATTGGACAAGCTTCCTATTTTCTTAAAGGAAGGATCTCCACTTTCTTATTTTCTTCAATCAACACTGATGAATATCTCAGTTTGTTGCACCTTTAGCCTATGACCTCGTTTCTCACTCACTCTTTCTCAGGCTGTTCTTATATTGTGTGCACTACATGCTTTGTTCTCTTATTTTTCTCTGTCTCTGCCCTGCTCTCTCTCTCTCTCTCTCTCTCTCTCTCTCTGGGTGATGTTTTTAACCTTTGGTCTCTTCTTCCACCAATCCCTCGAGATTACCATGGTTTCTTGTAGATGAGACCTATTATTCCCATGTCTGAATTTCCTAAAAGGGGCAACTGTGGTGTCCTTTATGCTAGGTCATTCAATCAACCCTTTCCTTCTCCAAGAGACAAAAATGTTAGTAGTTATTAACTGCCTCAACCGCCAATCTTGTTCCTCATAACAATTCACATGGCTCCATACAAGTCTGGGTATGTTGGTAGGTGTATGCTTATGCCTTGTAAGCATAAGTTGGCTTGTTAAACAAGCTTCCTATTTTTTTAACTAAAAAATCTCATCTCCACCTCACCTATCCACTTCATCAATTCTTGCTTCATTAGTTCCCACTTGTGTATCATGGCCAATACTTTCAATGTTGTTCCCTCTCAGTCAATTTTTTGGTATTTTTATTAATTAAAACACAATTACATGCTTCATAATCACATCATATGAAGTCTTAGCATAATTACAGTCTTGGGGGGAAACAAGGTGTTACATTTACATTTTTAATTAGTATGGACCATTGTATAATCTTGAATGTCATGTTCTGTGTGTTATTTCCACATTTAGAATTAGTATCAAAAATTTTATTGAGTTGTTTTAGTAGTGGGATTAACCAACTTGGGGTTGGGTATGTTACAAAGCAGTATCAGATATTAGGTCCAACACTAGATCCATATGAGCCAAGAACCAATGTGAATTTGGGTAAAATTAATTGTTACATATTTCTATATATGATGAATTTTGGGAAAAATGATGAAAAATCAAAGTGAAACCCCCAAATGCATGAGCAACTTTGAGTTTTAAATGCCCCTGAATTTTCTAATGGATTTAATGGAATCAATTGATAGGATTGCAGAGTTATATTCTATCTGGAAAGTCAAAATTCATGTTCTAATGGAGGTCAAAGAAGATGGGAGAGTTTGATGCATCAACAACCAAGATCCTGGTTGATTTTGAGATCAATGGACCGGATTCATCATAAATTGAATTAAAAACTTATGAGTTTTCTCAGATTTTTTCCAAAAGAAGAGAATCGACGACTAGGATTCATTTTCACAGATTGGCAAAGTTAAAGTATCAATGTCCATGATTCATTTTCACAGTTGGGAAAAGTATAGCAAATCAACAGTCAAGATAATTTTTAATGGGAGATCGATGACCTAGTTTCATCTATATTTGGTTGAAAAAGTCTAAGTGTTGGAGTTCTCCAAGAGAGCTTGTTGATGTCCGATGGTTGGGTTGAGGATATTTGCAAAAGTGTTTTGTTTACCAATGGAAATCACTAATGGTCGATGATCGGATCGACAATTTTGGTGAAGATTTTGGTTCGGCCAAAAGAAATCATTGATTGTCGATTGATGATGATCAAGGGTCGACCGATTTTGATGAAAGGTTTTGATGTATCTAAAGTAAATCATCGATTGTCGATGGTCGATAATTGGGGGTTGAAATATTTATATAAGTGTTCAATTCATCCAAGAGAAATTGTCGATCACTGATAAAGGAAAGAGGATGATGATGTCTCTTGCCACATCATCATCCATGTTTCATGCCACATCAACATCCACATGTCATGCCACATAAACGAATGTGCCATGTGAGATCCATGTGTCATGCCATGTCAACATCTACCTGTCATGCCATGTAATCTAAGATATGGTTGATGATTGGGGTTCGACGGAATTTGTGAACAAATTGGTTGCTAAGGAAATTTGTCGATGGTTGATCACTGATGATTAGGGGTGAGAAAGATCCATGGGAAAAATTTGGTTGCTAATAAAAATGGTTGATGGTCGATGGATGATGATCGAGGTTCGAGGAAATCATTGAGAAAGTTTGATTTACCAAAGAAATATTGTTGGCCCTTGGTCATGTATTAAGGAATAAAGCGAAGATTAATAAAGAAGAAAGACAAAGTATGAAGTGCGCAGAAGGCACACAAACCGAGGAAGGGTCAAAGTGGTTAAAGAAGCATAAAAAAAGGAACGAAGTAAGGCAAAGCAAGCCATTGAAAGAGAATATCAAGGAAGAAAAAGAAACAAAGAAGATAGATCATGGAAAAGTCAGCAAGCGGAAGAAGAGACTAATGGGTGGTTTGGAGCACCTCGCGGAGAAGAAGGAAGAATAGGTCAACGAAGTCCTTAAAATGAGGGTTATGTGGACCTAGGGTTTTGGCACCTGGGCTTCGGTCCATGGTTTTATAAGAGTCATGGAATGTATAAATAGATGTCTATAAGAGTTAAGATAAGAGGCAAGAGTGGTGTTGAGATGTAGAAGTGTTATGTCTTAGTGAATTCTTGTATTTTGGGTCTTCAACTGGGTGTGAAGATCGACTCTGCAACTGGGTGCGCATGGTTAGGAGATAAAAAGGAGAGAGAGAAGGATCTACAACTGAGTGCACAGATAGAACTATATATTTTCATTTATTCTATAAATAAACACAATTATGTGGATGTAGCCCTAGGGAGAGGGTGAACCACATAAAATCTTGTTCTTCCATGTGGTTGATGCTTTGTTATTTACCTTTTACACTGTTATTGCACTATTATTTTTCTTGTTGAAGATAAGAAGATATACCTTACTTTGCAAAGTTAGGCATAATAATGTTAAGAATCTCTAGGTTATTTTGTGTTGTTGTTTTGGAATCATCTTGCATTTCCTCTGGTTGTAGATATCTGTGTCCTACAACCCCCCTATTGCTACTTTAGGTGAGACTCCATCCTCTTCATAGGTGTTGTCGTAAGGGACAGTAGTTAGGGTTTGTTGGTGCGCTGTTAGAGTTGAACCCTGGGTCTGCCGCTATGCCAACAAATGGTTCCATTACCAAGACCAAGATATTCTTGAGGGAATGTCAAGGTGTTTTCCATCGAAGACATAAATTCAAAAGTGGATAGAAGAAAAAGAAAGGGTCTTCGTCAAAGCTCAGAATAAGAACCCTAGAATTAGTACAAAAGACTGGTTGGGAAGGTACATCTTTATTGATGTGCACGAGATTTTATTTGCAGGAGTTCATCAAGAGTTATACGAGTGGTTAGCCAGATTAGTAGACACTCAGTTTGAAATCAGATCTAGACCACCTGTGGTTTGGACATTGGTGTTGATTAAGAAAGTCAAGAAAGTTGATAATGTTGTGTCAAGAGCAGTGGATATCTAGTTTGACAACACTATTGGAGGGTACATTACTGAATTTTCTATTGATAGAGTGGAATCATATAGTCAAGAAGAGAGGTATTTCTTCAAGGGACCTATAGGAAAGTTTCTACACTTTTTGAAGTTGAATATTAAGATGCTATTGCATGAGAAGAATATCTTGAAGTTATAGTAATCAGTTGGATTTTAAAGTTAATGTTCAAGAATTCAGATAGCGACAGTGACAGAGAGGCTAGAAACATGTGCAATGGGAGATCATTCATTAAGGTTCCTTTTGTGAACCTGTTTAAGCAGAGTTACGTGCCATTAGCACAAGACAGATTCTAAAGTGGAGAATAAGAAGAGTCATCAGACAAAGAGTATTCAAAGTTCGTAAGGGTAGAGGAAGTGGAGATTGAAGAACCTCACCGAGAAGAACCAGGAAATTTAGGTACTGCGCCTACTGTCGAAGTAAGTATTGCTACTCCTCTTGTTGTTTTAGCAACACCAAGTAACCAAAGTAACAAGAGTAACCAAAGTAATCAGAGCACTCAGAGTACTGTCACAAGCAGTTTAGTACAGACTCAGTCGAGAAACCAAGGAAAATCAATGGCAGATGAAATGAGGCTACCTATTTTCAGAGGACATGGATCTGAGGATCCTAACCAGCATTGGTTCTTATGAAAATATGTATGGAGCATTAAGTAAGTCACCGATGAAGCTATTAAGAGAGATCAGTTTAGTACTACCTTGAGAGACCGTGCACTGAGCTGGTATATGAAGTTTTTTACAACATCTAGACATCCTAGAGCGCTAAATGACATTAAGACTATGTTGAGTGTAGAGTTCAAGAAGCCTAAGTCAGAGTCACAATGCATTACAGAGTTGAAAGAAATCAAGCAGAAGGTGACTGAACCTATTTGGGAATTTGATCAGAGGTTTAAGACCTTGACAAGCCATTTAAGTTTTTAGATTCTAGATGAACAACATAAGGAATGGTTCATTGACGCCCTCCCGCCACACATTAGAGTTCCTATGATGAAACAAAAGGTCTCTTTGCAGGTTGAAGCATTAGAGATTTCCATAAAAGTAGAAGCAACCCCTGTAGGAGAATCTAGTCCAGGTATGAGTTAGATTTTGAATCAATTAACTAGTTTATCTTTACAGGTTGAAGACATGAAGAAAGACAGAGGAAAAGAGAAAAGAGAAGACATCTGGTGTATCAAATGTAAAGTAGAGGGTCATGAAAAAGAGCATTGTCCTTTATTTAGTGAATACTTGGCCTTTGGAGCTCCTAACCCTTTGAAGTAGGATACTTTACCATGGTGCGAGGTATGTAGAACTAGACATCACCCTGGTGAATGCTTTTATATGCAGAAATATGCCTAGACACCCACCAATATTTATTGTACATTTTGTAAATATGTGGGGCATGATGAGAGGGACTATAGGAATTATGACCTCATGCATGAAAGGTCAAGGGATGCATATAGAATTCAAGGAGACTTACAACCAGAAGGGAATGCTGTGCGGTTCAATTTCCTAGGAAGAGGAAGCTTCAATCCTCACGGTGGGTTCAAAGGAAGAGGACGAGGAGAAGGCATGGGTCGAGGTTGAGGTAAGATTATTTTCTATAAATGCGCACAACTAGGTCATTTGGCAAGGGATTGTCAGAACCCTTATACTACTTGTAGCCACTGCAATTCATTTGACCATGTCATTGAAGACTATCCAGTATTGTTAGATAAACTTCAGGAAATACAAGGCGGAAACCAACAAGTCCAGAAAATATTAGCTAAACCTCACGGTGAGGAACCCAGAGTCATTTTTATTACTAGAGGAGGCATTATCACATGAGAAGATAGGGTGACTCCAGGAAAGACTACAGATGGATCATGGATCAAAAGAGCTTCAGAGAAGGCACCATTGTTTGATCCAAGGAAAGAAAAGCATAATTTTGAAGAAACAATAAGAGAATTTGTAGGTGAACAAGCTTCTTCATCTAGGGAACAATCAGAATTAAGGGAATGTGAAATGCCTCCAGCATTTGATCAGTCTGCCCCACCTAGACAAGGAAAAGAGGTAAGCAATATTGTGGACTTCTTGTATACTTGTATTGATTTGATTAAATATGAAAAAGTTGTGTAGGAACTACAACACCTGATAAGACATTATTAAATTAGAAGAGTAGATCCTCTGCTGAGTAGCACTATGAATCAAGTATCTAGAAAAATGAGGATAAGCAAGGAACTACACCTTAGTGATCGGATTGGAGACTACGACATGGAATATGTGGTCCTCGACATGGGATCAAAAGTAAATGTTATGATGAAGTAGACTTGGGAATTGATGGGAAAACCTAAATTGATTTACTCTCCTATTAGGCTCAGGATGGATAATTAGCAGGCGGTGATCCCCTTTGGAAGACTAGAGCATGTCCCTGTGGACATCGACAGAGTGAGGACATTTGCAGACTTCGAAGTGATCAAGATTGTTGATGATAGTTGTCCCTATCCTGTGTTGTTGGGTATTGATTGGGATTTCAACAATTTGACTGTTATTGACTTGAAAAAGAGAAGAATGACATTTGAAGGTGATGGCCTTAGGGTCCTTGCACCTCTTGATCCTGATGAAGGTCGTAGATACACATAACCTATAAGAGAAGAAGACCATGACTATGAGCTAGAGAAAATATATAACTGACATCAGGACAACAAGATTATATTAATCCTACAATAGATGGAAATCTAAGTTGGCGAAGTGAAAGTGCATGCTCGTTAGATTCAGAAGAAGCATTGGAAAATTGGCAGAACAAAATGTATGAAGTTTGTACATGGAGGTGTGACAGATTAACTAAGGCAGTTCACTGGATTGGCACAAAAGTAAGTAATATTCCTACATTTTATGGCTTGAATAATTTAGAGACATTTCTATTTGATTTTGAAGGAATTATACCAGCACAACAGAGATTGTTGGCACTAGATGAAGCCTTGAAAGCAATGCCAACTAGATGGTGGGGAACACATAAGAAGAACATCGTGGAGTGGGTATAATGTCACACCTTGTTGACAATGCACTTTTTAGACCAAGTTGAAGGTTGCGAAGTTCGATACACAGGTCAGAGTTGTCCTAAGGAACATGTGCGAAGTTGTGAGGAATCCTGGAGCAACATTCCTAAAGAACAGTGGGTACATAAGTTCATTAGCACCTTATATACTACACCTATCAACTGGTATTTTCAAGCAGAACTGCGCTTAATCACTAAAGATTGGTATGGTATGACCCAAAACTTTATAGCTACATTCCTATTTGAAAGTCAATACCCAACAATAGATCAGGATTTACAAATTGTAAGACAAAAGCTCTTTGAGGAGGCACCTATCCCCCCTCTTAAACAAGAATAAGATGAATGGACTGCACCTCTTCAGCGGTTACATGGTTGTTATAATATTAATGCTGATGAGTATGATGACCCTAGGAATGTGAACATTTCAAAAAATGAAGGACAAAGAGATATAGAAGGGCGAGGGATTGAATTACATTTTATTGGGCAGCCTATTAAAATTAAGAAGGTTAATATTGGAGCAGAGAAAGCACCTAAGTTGGAAAATGTTGGAGGCTATTGGGATGATGCTACTATTAGTAAGATTACAAAACTATTGCATGAGTATCAAGACTTATTTCCAACCAAGTTCACATACATGAAGGGAATTAAAGGGCCCATGGGAGAAATGAAGATTCCTTTGAAAGAAGATGCAAGGCCTGTCAAGCAAAGACCTTACAGACTAAATCCCAAGTACAAGTAGAAAGTTAATACTGAATTAGATAGAATGATGGAAAAAGGAATTATAGAGCTAGTTGAAGAATTTGAATGGATCAGCCCTATGGTGGTCCAAGATAAGAAGACAGGAGAAATCTGAATCTGTGTAGATCTAAGGAAATTGAATGATGCATGTTTACATGATCCATTTCCTACACCTTTTACTGATGAAGTTCTAGATAATGTAGGAGGACATGAAGTTTATTCATTCACAGATGGATTTTCAGGCTATCACCAGATCAAAATTGCTAAGGAGAACATACATAAGACTACATTTGCAACATAATGGGGTTCTTTTAAGTACACTGTGATGCCTTTTGGTTTGAAGAATGCACTAACCATATTTTTCAAGGTGGTGGTCGAAGTATTTAAGGAATTTTTACATAATTTTTTAGAGGCATACTTTGATGATTGGACCGTTTTTAGTCTATTGGAAGATCATATTGAATGTTTGATATTAATGTTGGATAAGTGCAGGCAATGTCAGATTTCCCTGAACTTGAAGAAGTGTATTTTATTTTCACCTTTTGGAGTGTTGTTAGGACACATTGTGTGTAAGCAGGGGTTGTTGGTAGATCCTTCCAAGATTTCTATCATTGTTGATTTACCTCCTCCTAATTTGGTTAGGCAGTTGTGCACAACATTGGGACACACTGGATACTATAGAAAATTTATTAAGGGTTACGCACATATAACAACACCTATGGATAAGCTATTAAATAAGGATAGTAAGTTTCAATGGACAGAGGAATGCCAACAGAGCTTCGACACATTAAAGCAGAAAATGGTCACTGCGCCTATTTTGGTTTTTCCAGATTGGAGTAAGGAATTCCATGTTCATGTCGATGTTTCATCCATTGCATTAGGAGCAGTTTTAGCACAACCAGGTGCAAGAGGTATTGACCACTCTATATCCTTTGATAGCAGGAATATTTCTACATCTGCAATGAATTATACTACCACTGAAGGAGAAGGCTTAGCTATGGTATATTCGCTGCAAAATTTTAGACACTACCTGTTGGGAGGACATTTTAAGATGTTTATTGATCATTCTGCATTGAAGTACTTAGTCAACAAGACAGTGTTGGGGGGAAGAATATGCAGATGGATATTATTATTACATGAATATGACTTTGAGATTGTGGTCAAGCCATGAAGAATGAATAAGGGACCTAACTACTTATCCATGTTAGAACATGGAGAGGAACCTACCAGTTTGGATGATACACTACTAGATGCACATTTGTTGGCCATCAGGAAAGTTGATGATCACTTTGCCGAGATAGTCCAGTTCCTGTCCACAGGAATGGCACCTTGTGAGTATACAGTTATTCAGAAAAAATAGTTGGTAGTCCGCACTGCATATTTTCAAATTAAGATGGGACCAGATGAGATCTTAAGAATATGTGTTATGGAGTCAGAAATACCATTGATTCTTGCAGAATCACATGAAGGCATCGCAGGAGGACATTATGCAGGGAAAGAAACATCACAGAAGGTTCTCATAGATGGCCTCTAGTGGCCCACTTTACATAAGGATGCTA
The DNA here is from genome assembly GCA_010110895.2 of Picea sitchensis. Classification (NCBI taxonomy): domain Eukaryota; kingdom Viridiplantae; phylum Streptophyta; class Pinopsida; order Pinales; family Pinaceae; genus Picea; species Picea sitchensis. The sequence continues at coordinate 144,833 of SNQJ01S0023025.1, read as the reverse complement.
AGGAATACTACAGAGCTTGCGATGTATGTGAAAGAGTAGGGAAGACTTCTAGAAGGGATGAGATGCCTTTAACACCTAAGTTAACTTTACAGAAATTTGAGAAATGGGATATTGACTTTGTGGGACCTATCAACCCACCAAGAAAGCACACAGGAGCTCGATATATCATCACTGCTACAAAGTATTTGACTTGATGGGCAGAAGCAAGAGAAGTTAAAGACTGTACTACAACTACAGTTGCGCAGTTCATCTTTGATGATATCATAACCAGATTTGGATGCCCAAAGATCTTTATGAGTGATCAAGTCACACACCTCATTAACAAAACTATTGAAGCCTTGAATTAGGAGTTCAAAGTTCACCATCAGAAGACCACACCATATCACCCACAGGCGAATGGTACAATCGAAGCTTTCAATAAGATTTTGGAGATAATGCTGACTAAGATTTGCAGTGTTAACATAGATGATTGGGATTTGAGAACTCCAACAATGTTATGGGCTTATCAAACTACTTGCAAAAAGTTAACAAGGTAGACTCCCTTCAATTTAGTTTATGGCTAGGAAGTAGTGGTACCTATGGAATACTTGGTTCCTAGTTTAAGAATTGTAGCATTTACAGGTATGGATGAAACCAATGATGTTCAAGACAAGCTCGCGTAGTTGATGGAACTAGAGGAAGATAGGTTCATTGCAGGATTTCATCAGTAGGTACAAAAAGAATAAGAAAAGGCTTACCATGATAGACATATCAAGAAGAAAGCATTTAAACAAGGAGATTTGGTACTTTTATATGAAAACAAGTTCATGAAGCATCCAGGAAAGTTTAGGACACATTGGCTTGGGCCTTTCGAGGTTGTCTATGTTATAGAAGGTGGAGCTGCGTAGTTGAAGACTCTTAATGGAGAATGGAAGGATGGTTTAATAAATGGGAGTTGGTTGAAGCTGTATTGTGACAACCAACTGCCTCACAACTCTCAGTAAAAGCAAAGGAAGAAGGGTATAGGTACGAGGTGTAGTTGAAATTGGGTACCAGACACATAAAAGACAGTCTGCACATGATAGGGAGGGACAAAGCAGAAAGCACAGGCTGCTCCATGCATTTTGCAGTCGAAGTAATACAGAGGGATCAACCCTGTAGTGACTCGAGATGAGTCACATGTGAGTGTTGGGGGCCTGTTGGCCCTTGGTCATGTATTAAGGAAGAAAGCGAAGATTAAGGAAGAAGAAAGACAAAGTATGAAGTGCACGGAAGGCACACAAATCGAGGAAGGGTTGAAATGGTTAAAGAATCATAAAAGAAGGAAAAAAGTAAAGGAAAGCAATCCATTGAAAGAGAAGATCAAGGAAGACAAAGAAACAAAGAAGATAGATCGTGGACAATTCAACAAGTGGAAGAAGACACTAATAGGTTCTTTGGAGCACCTCATGGAGAAGAAGGAAGAATAGGTCGACAAAGTCCTTAAAATGAGGGTTATGTGGACCTAGGGTTTTGGCACCTGGGCTTCGGTCCATGGTTTTCTAAGAGTCATGGAATGTATACATAGAGATCTAGAAGAGTTGAGATGAGAGGTGAGAGTGGTATTGATATGTAGAAGTGTTATGTCTTAGGGCATTCTTATATTTTGGGTCTTCAGCTGGGTGCGAAGATCGACTCTGCAGTTGGGTGCAAAGATCGACTCTGTAGTTGGGTGCACAGGGTTAGGAGATAAAAAGGAGAGAGAGAGAAGGATCTGCAACTGAGTGCATAGATAGAACTATATATTTTCATTTATTCTATCAATAAACATAGTTCTATGGACGTAGCCCTAGGGAGAGGGTGAACCATGCAAAATATTTTTGTTCCATGTGGTTGATGCTTTGTTATTTACCTTTTACACTGTTATTGCACTGTTGTTTTTCCTGTTGAAGATAAGAAGATACAACTTACTTTGCGAAGTTAGGCATAATACTGTTAAGAATCTCTAGGTTATTTTGCGTTGTTGTTTTGGAATCATCTTTCATTTCCTCTGGTTGTAGACACATGTGTCCAGCAACCCCCCTATTGCTACTTCGAGTGAGACTTCATCTACTTCGCAGGTGTTGTTGTAAGGGCTAGTAGTTAGGGTTTGTTGGTGCACTGTTAGAGTTGAACCCTGGGTATGCCCCTGTTCGAACAAATATCTAATCGTCGATCATCGATGTAGTGTTGGAAAAGAAATGGTCCAAATTCCTTCGAGTTGGTGATCGACTGTGGAAATTCATCCATGGGCTTGGGGAAGGTTTGATGTATCAATAGTTGATATTTCTTCCTATTTTGAGATCAACGATGCATATTGAAGGACGATTATAGCAACAAAATGGTTGATTTTCCATGAAATTTTATGATTTTTGAAGGTCATAAATTTGTAGAGCGATTTTGAGGGTCTAAATGACATTTTTAGGAAATGAAAAACATGAGAACATGGGTTTACCAAGGTACACATTGAATTTGCAGCATAAATAAAATAACTTAGAGAGAGCTTTCCAATGAGCTATTTAGGATGCAAAACGAAGCTCATATGAGAAAGTTACAGCTGGAACTATAGAGGGTATATTTTCAGTATCAGTTCACTTATGAAGGGCATAACTCNAGTAGTTAGGGTTTGTTGGTGCACTGTTAGAGTTGAACCCTGGGTATGCCCCTGTTCGAACAAATATCTAATCGTCGATCATCGATGTAGTGTTGGAAAAGAAATGGTCCAAATTCCTTCGAGTTGGTGATCGACTGTGGAAATTCATCCATGGGCTTGGGGAAGGTTTGATGTATCAATAGTTGATATTTCTTCCTATTTTGAGATCAACGATGCATATTGAAGGACGATTATAGCAACAAAATGGTTGATTTTCCATGAAATTTTATGATTTTTGAAGGTCATAAATTTGTAGAGCGATTTTGAGGGTCTAAATGACATTTTTAGGAAATGAAAAACATGAGAACATGGGTTTACCAAGGTACACATTGAATTTGCAGCATAAATAAAATAACTTAGAGAGAGCTTTCCAATGAGCTATTTAGGATGCAAAACGAAGCTCATATGAGAAAGTTACAGCTGGAACTATAGAGGGTATATTTTCAGTATCAGTTCACTTATGAAGGGCATAACTCCTTGCTCCGGGGTCCATTTGGGGCACATGAGTAGTCTATGGAAATATTATAAACCATAGAAGACAACTATGGAGCCAAATTTGGAATCTAGACATACAAAAATGTGCAGGAAGAGAAATATGACACATGTAGCATACATGGGTAAAATGAGAAAACAATATAAACTTCCAAAGACCATAAATTTCAGCTCGGAGCTAAGATTTGAGAAAATGAATAGTCATTGGAAAGGTTGTGAGGAGTAAAATCCACCTATCAACCTAGAAATGGAATCAATGCATTTTTATTCTTCACAATTTGAAATGAAGAATGAACTGTAATCTAATTAATAAATATTTTGCAATATGCTTAATTCTAATAGCAATTATTGCATGCACATCCTTGCATAATTAGGGGTATAGGAAATAAAAATTTAGTTGCTATATGTGAACTATAGATATGGAGGATGCACAGGGGTATTACATCCATGAGGAAGAGATTGGAGATTTGCATATTGGCATGGGAAATGTTGAGACATAGTCTAATGGAAGAAGAGATAGGTAGGATCCTGTAACTATGAGAAGCCTGCAAAGACATGTGCAGAGCTATAGGTATGTTAATGAAAATATCATGAAATCTAAGGAGGAGATACTTCAGATCTTGAATATGTTGCAGAAGAAAGTCAATAAATATTCTAGCACAAGACAAGAAGCTAGTGCAAGTAAAGTAGAAGCATCCATATCTCATGATACGAGGGATGATCATGGAGCATCTAGACAATCAATGAGTATTAACAAACATCAACATCATAATTCCCCAGGGCACTCAACCATAAGTGCATATGCATGTTCAATGTTGGAGAGAAGCCCAAATATGTCTCATGTCAGGCATCAAAGGAGGATATATGGATTAAATAACTTGCAAGGGGAGTTGAGGAAACTTGAGCTACCATCATTTGATGGAGAGAAAAAGAAAGGAGAAGATGCAGAAGCATGGTTGTTGGGAATGAAGAAATATTTCCAGCTGCATGATTACTCAGTAAATGTAGAAGATTGAATTGCAACCTACCACCTTCAAGGAAAGACAACTATGTGGTGGGATCAACTTAAGTAGGTTAAGCACCTTGATGAGAATAAAATTTCTTGGAAGCACTTCAAGAAATATTTCCAGCGACTGTGCTTTCCAGAGCAATATTATGACAAGAATATGAAAGATTTATTTGAAATCAAACTTAGGAACATGACCATGGATGAATATGAGAGGAAATTCTTGGAACTTCTCAAATATGTGAGTTTCATCAGAGATGATAAGGTCAAAATTCAGAGGTTTCTGAGTGGACTTCCATCCTTCAACAAGGATAAAATTTAGTTTGATGAGCCTAGGAATTTGAAAGAAGTTGTAAGAAATGCTAAGTATTTATATGATAAAAATAAAGGAAGGCCAACTTTCCAAAACGAATGGGATGGTAAGAAGAAAGGAAATATGGATCAAAGGAATAAAGGATTCAAGCCACCTTTCATCAGGAATAGTTCTCAATCCCATCAACAAGGGAATCCATATTAAGGTGATAAAAAATGGCATATTCCTTGTGAAAGAGGCCAAGACAACAACCTATAAAGTGTTTGGGATGTGAATGAGATCACATGTATAAATATTTTTCTCACTGAGGAGATAAGATGAGGACCACACATAACATCAAGAAAGATGAGACAATAGAGGATGTGGGCAGAAGCATGTCAAGGATCTATGTAGCCATGGACAATAGACAAGAAGACTATCAATACCACATGATAGAGGTGGAAGGTAAGATTGATAATCATCTTGTTATAACCCTAATTTTCACCAGACATGAATACCTGACATCATGCCATCTCACTTTCCTTTTTTTCCAAGCCACCATTGAACAACTCTTCTAAAAACCATCCTTTTGAAGATGTACGCGCCCTGCACCACTATTGCCCTCGTATATACGCTAGTTGACCCATTACAACCTATGTATACTGACAAAAGAACAAAAAATAGAAAGTTGCAGACGAAATACAGATTTTCGGGTAATTTCCTAAACCTTTTAACCACCCATATCCAGTCACTCAACCGGATAACTACTCTCTTTTAGCCTATAAATGAAGAGGTAGGGGTCACATTTCAAAGGAGAAGCATATGTGGAAGTGGTTGGTGCATAGTTGAAGAGGAGCCCAAGACCAGATTTGAGGAGTAGTGGCCAATCTTACCATTGTAAGTTACTTTTGTGAGGTTAATAGAAAGAATTACTTTTCCGGTCCCGCCATATGAGGTGTTCAATATTCAGTTTTGATTATATTTTATTAGAACCTCTAACCCACTAATTCACATATAAGATGCATGTTTGGAGTTCTTTGTTTGTATGTTTATGAATGTAGGTTGTCTTTGAGAGGAGACTTGTAGTCGAGGAGCAACCGAGTGCAAAAGGATCGACACCAAACGCGGAGGTCAAAGTAGAGTAACTGGATCCTTTTACCCTTGTGTTTATGTATGAATGTGGGGTCTATGTTGGGATGATGGTAAAAAGTAGGAGACTTTAGATGGTCATTCCTGCATGCATTACAAAACCCTTAGTGCTAGTCCGTAGGGGGTTTTCCCACCCACATTAGAATTGGTGACCGTATTGGGGAAGATCTCTAGGTTTTTTTGGGGATACTTTTTGGGTGTTTCAAATTGGTTTGATTACCTTTTTCTGAGTTTCTGCAAGAGTCTGAGTTTGTAGGGATTCTGGTCTTCCATATAAATACTCCCTGCTTTGATTGCTTGACTGTTGTTTTCTTTTTCGGGAAGTTACAGAGGTATACGCGGCCTGTAGAAGGCCTGGATGTGTATATACACACCCTACCTTTAGACAACCCATGTACATACGCTGGCTGTTGAAGTGTCAGTAGCGTGCCTGAGTTCAGAGAATAGTTTTTTTAAAGGAGAGGCAGTCATCCTCTTCCATATCCGAAGTGATCCTTCTCATGGGTTTTCTTGATCTAGTCTTGGTCTCTGTTGTTTCATTCTGTAGCCTAGGCATAACCTCAGATTATCTTTTCTTTATCAAAAATTTCCTTGCATTTTCTTTATCAAAGTAAGTTTCTGTGTCTTTAAGGGATTCTGGTTTTCAATACCAGTACTCCCTGCCTACTTTGTTGGACTGTTAGTTTTCATTCTTGAGAAGTTACAAAGGTGTACGTGGCCTGCAGTGAGCCTGCAAGTGTACATACAGGCCCTACCTTTGGACAACCCACATACATACGCCAGCTACTAAAGTGTCAGTAGCGTGCCTATGTTGAGATTTTGTTTTTTTTAGAATGGACAGTCATCCTCTTCTCTATCAGAAGTTGTACTTCTCAGGGGTTTTCTTGATCCATTCCTGGTATTTGTTATAATAGTCTGTAGATTAGGCTTAACTTCATTTTAGCTTTTCTTTTTTAAAGATTGTTCTTGCATTTATCTTTATTCGACTTTTAGACGAGATAGTGAGTCTGTTATGATATGCCTGTTTGGTATTGTCGGTGACTCCCTAGAGTCTGTGGTAGGCTAGAAGTCATTTCTTGGTCTAGTATTGTCTTCATTTTTTCCCCTTGTGCTTTAGAAGAAAAGAAAATAATTCATTTTCAAGTTTCTTGTTTTCAAGCATGAAATAAAAAAAAAAAGAATCCACTTTCTTTGTTTGGTTAAGTAGTTGGTTGTTTGCATTAATAATCAGGAAAAATAATTCTTTCGTAAGTTATTGGTTGTTTACTTAGGAAAATACGTAGCTCGAAGTCAGGCGAAATCTTGTTTTGAGTTTTCTGTTCAAATATCTTAGAAAAAAAAAGTAATTTGAAAAGTTGGTTAAAGAGTTTAAATGTGCAAATCTGAATTTGTGAAGAAGAAGTAGTTTGTTTTCAGTTTCATTTTATGCTCTTCTCTTTCGTCTCTTAAAAACATCTCTGGTTTCACTTTTGTTCCTTTTGACTTAAGACAACTACTAAAATTAACGCTTAATTTAAAATCATTAGACTTTGTGTTTGTAGGGTCCATCAATTTAGTCTAGGCTAGAGCCTTGATTTAGGATTGGAGAGGAAACTCTTCAAGGCTACAAAAACAAACATAAGAGTCTATGCTAGGGAGTGCTAAAAATTCCAGTATCTTGAAAGTTATCCAGGACCCCCCTCTAACACAGGGGCTAAACACAAGGTCGCGTGTGGAAAGGTAGTGGAGATAACCCCTCCAAAGCTAGTCCAAGCATAGTGGGGAACACATATAGAGGGCTTATCTTGGGATTATGTTGATCGCATTTGCAACGGAGCTTCATGGGTCTCGAATCCGTTTGAGGTCCTCAATTGTCTTCCAGAACACTTGATTTCGATACCCTTGATAGGTTTCATGCTTGATACCCTGCTCATTGCGGTCCACCCGACTGTCGACTGTACCCGCCTGGTGACTGTTCACGCGCTGGAAACCTAGTTGCCTTTATTTTAGAGACTTACACAGGTGACTGCGGGGGTATACTGTGGTACCTAGGGTAGACGTCAGGCCACGCTTTGTAGAGTATACCCAAAGGGTGCTTCCGTATTATAGTTTCACTTGGACTGATAAGTTACTCTAGTGTTTGTTGGTGTAACTGTTCTTCCAACTAGGTAGTGATCTGCTTGTCTTATCGCATAGAGAGTTTTTCTAGTGTGTGTTGGTTCTTGAACATTAATAGAAAGCTATAGTGTGTCATTGATATTATCACACAGTGTAGGATCAGGAGCTCCGTCGACCATGCAGGCTTCTTGGCATGCTGCCGGTTAATCTGGAGCCACCCCTGCCACTGCTAAGGTGAATACTAGACCAGCAAGGGTCTTTTGAGGTGACTGGGTCACAAGAAACTGTGACTGACCCATCTCTGAGAGAAGAACATTCGATTCCATAGGAACCAACCATTTAAAACCTTGGAGTGGAAGCTCTTGGTCCATATGAACCTCTGATCACTAATTTATCGGCACCCATCGTCGTACAGGTTTATCCTTATGAGCACCAGATAATGTCACAAGCAACAATGGAAACAAATGTTGTGACTTCTTCAGGGAATTCTCATATTCCCTCTATGGATGTCACTACAGGGGGTGTTCCACCTCCTAACCAACCGTCGTCGGTCTGGACCACCATGGTCTCTACCACCTCTACCTCAGGCAATGGTCTGATTTCGTCTATCATGACGATCACTGCTCCTTTCACCCAGAGTGTGACATGCCCTCTGTTCTCATACGTGATTCATGGCTTCAATACAAAATCTGACCTTTCCTACTCCACTCTACATACTTTAGGTCTGGGGGTAGGGAGCTCTAATGCTCCTCTGCAAGGATCCATGGGGGGCACTTCAACTTCCTATAACACTTTCCCTTATGGAGGGGGTCATATACCTCCTTCGTCCCCTTCGCTCGGTAGTGATCACCAGCACTCCACCGGGCCGAACGTAAAATTTAGCTCGTTTGGAGAAGGTAGTCAAGGACTTCCTTCTTATAGCATGCCAGTAGGTTCGACGCCGTTCTCTTTGTTCAACATGTTTGGTAACAACACTTTCTCATTAGCTGCCATCTCAACCGAGGGAAACCCCAGTTATGGACAACAAAATCTTATGTAGGGTATTATTCCTTCACAGGGGGAAAACCCATGAATTCCTTCCTCATAAGGACCTTGGAATCCGTGGCAGGGATCATTTCCCTCTTCAGGGATGTTGACCAGGGGAAACCCCTTCCATAGCCAATGGAACCCCTAGCAAGGCTCAAGACCTATGCCTGTCATATCGGTAGGGGGAAATCCTTGGAATGCAATGCAAGTCCAACCTTCTACGTCCTATTACGGGAGTCAACCGATGATGTCTAAACAAGAGAAGAATCCGTATGCTGGTCATGGCCATGGTTTTTACTAGAAACCTAGCCAACAACCTAACTTTTTCTGGCAACCTGGTGCCAGTCAAATTCTAGGCTCCTTTTTCCATGGTTATAATCAACAACCCAAACTACCATTTCTGGCAACTTTGCATTTTCCAGACTTGACAAGGTTATTGAATGACCCTATCTGTCATGATCCATGTTGGCCTCCTATGCTGAACAAGTTGCCTTTGGACATTCCAATGTTTGAAGCTAAGCCTAATGAATATCCAGGCGATCATGTGACCACATTCCATCTATGGTGCTCATCCAACTCATTGAAATACGAGTCCGTATAGTTGTGTTTGTTTCAATGCACTCTCATAGGGAGTGTTGCAAAATGGTACATTGAGCTCAACCACTCGAGATACTCTTCCTTCGATGAATTGGCAATGGATTTCTTAAACCATTTCCAATTACCTGTGAGATACGATGCCAGCATCGAATTGCTGGCCAACTTTGAGCAGACAAAGGTAGGCCATATTTTCGATCACATATAAGAATGGAGACGCCGGAACAGTTTGAAAAAAGTGCCAGTCCCATCAGCATTCCTGCTTGAGTGGTTCCTTAAGTCTTTAGTACCTCAGTTATCCAAAGGCGTCATAACGTCGGGAGTGTTTTCCGAAGAATATGCAATAATGAGAGCTCAACAACTAGAGATGGTTTACTCTCAATATGGTTTACTTTACGAAATTTTTCCAGATGCACCGCGGTCAATACTTGACAAGACCAGACAGAGAGTTGGAACACATGCCGATGGTATTGTTGGTTCAGCACAAACGAATCCCGCTGATTAGCTGTCAAAACAATTACATCAATTGTTGATACAACAGAAAGCAACCAGCCAGACCACTGGTCCAGTTTCCCCCACTACCCAAACGTCGGATGTACATAGTGTGCAATTGAAAAACCCAAAGGCCACCCAGTAGCCTGATGGAAAGAAGAAATAGTGAAAGAAGGGTAAGGGGGATAAGAAACCTACCAATAATGCTAGTGGGGGAAACACAGAAAAAAAATAAGTCGAAGTATCCATGTAACCTATGCATGGAAGACCACCCGACTCACCAGTGCCCTTAGCTTGCGGAGGCCCAAAAGTTATTGGAACAACAACAACCTATTATGTTAATGAACCCATTTCAACATGGGAAAAATTTAACTCAATCCTCTCCGAGCACGGATGGGGGCAGTCAAGGACCCCCTCCATCTTCGAGTAATCCTTCATTCGTGAATGTGTATATGATGAAAGGTGATGCCGATATATCGACTAGAGTGCATGATTACAGAATTCCAAACACCTCTGAGAAGAGTAAAGAAGCCGAAAACCCACCTCTTCCTCTCCAGATCGAGAAGACATTGGGAGAAACAATGACACACATCCCAAAAGGTTCGTTCAAGAAATATTCTCACAATCCAAATGCAAGGGCTTCCCAAAAATACTCTGTCGTGGAGGATTTGTTTCAAACCCCTTGTGCGATGTTTGCTTTGGAGGTCCTCCAAAGCTGCCCTTCCTAGAGAATGGCTCTGTTAGCCACCTTAGGATCTGTTGAGACTTTTAATCTAGGTACAATCATGCTTGATACGACTAACTTAAAACCTCATCTCCCTTACCACGTGGCATTTCAGATAGTAGTGGTTTACACCAAATTTTTTTTTACCTAGAACATTTTTTGCATGGTGTTTGATGAGGGTGCCTCGACATGCGTAATGTCATTGGCGTGTTGCAAGGCCATTGGCCAACCTGTTTTGTCTCCGCCATCGACTCTTCTTACCACTTTCGATGGTCGTTCATTCTGACCACATGACATCATCCCCTCTTTTCCCATGCAGTTAGGGGGAAAGACCGTGTTCGTCGAGGTTGAAGTGGTCGATGCATCTCTCAAATACAATCTCTTGTTAGGAAGGAGTTGGACCTATGCTATGCAAGCAATGGTCGCTACAATTTTCCATGTCTTGTTGTTTCCACACGAGGGTCGGATCATGACCATTGATCAATTGTCTTTCTCCCATCCCGAACCTTCATCGGGGGCATCCACGGTCCCGATGATTGATAACCCTCAACCCGGCATCGTCAACATAGGGTTTGGTTTGTTCCCACCTTTGATGGGTACTTTCGATTACCCGCTTCCTTCTGACGATGTTAAGTTCATATCAGACCAGCCTAAGGTTGAGATTTTTCAAGTCTCGTCGTTTCGTACGACTTACTTCAATGATCTGTGGACTCTTCCTTCCCCATAAACCATGATGGAAGGGACAGGGCACCATGGTATGGCCATGCCCTTGTCTGTGGTAGAAGTTGCGTACTCTATAGTCCAACAAGCTTTTGCCGACCCCGATCTGACTCCCGCACTAGAGTTAGATATGATTCTAGAGCCTACTTGGGCTCAAGGTTCCCTTGCCAATACTGATTCTTTAGACTTAGTGTTGGCCATTGGTTATGGAAGGAAGAGAAGTACAAGGCAGAAAAGGTAAAAAGAGAGCTTCATGGGAGACACAGTGACTGTCACTGGGTCGAAGTGAGAAAAAGAGTAGAAAAGATGGAGCAAAGTGCGAAAAAGCAATCCATTGGATGAGGAGATCGAGGATGACATATCAACAAGGGATATGGATTGAGAATGACTTAGAAGGTGGGAAAATCCACCGTTGGATGCTTTGGAGCATCGCATGAGAAGGAAGGAAAAACAGGGTGGCTAAGCCCAGAAAAGGAGGGTCAAGTTGACCTAAGGTTTTAGGCACCTAGGGTTTTGGTATTTAGGGTTTTGGCACCTAGGTGTTAGCCTAAGGCTGTCGGTGAGTGACTATAATGTATAAATAAAGGTCAAGAATACCTAGGTTGGGTTGTTCATGTTATGTTGGTCATTGAGTATTGAGAGAGAGAGGATTGTATTGTAATATCTTCAGCTGTGTGTGAAGGTCAAGTCCTATAGCTGGGTGTGCAGGAAGGGGGGAGAAAGAGAGAGAAGAAAGAAGATCTACTAGCTAAGAGCACAGACAAGAACTGTATACTTTTCCTTAATAAATCATAATCACAGTTATGTGGACGTATCCCTAGAGAGAGGGTGAACCAAGTATGTCTTGTGTTGTGGATGTGTGATTGATGCTTTGATCTCTGTTACTGTTATATTGTTATTTACATTGTTGTAGTAGATCATATCTATAACTACGCATGATAGATCTAGCTTGATAAAATATGAGTGCATGTTGTGTTTTTGTTCTACTAAGATCCACTTGATATTCCCCTGGTTGTAGACATCTTTGTCCTGCAACCCCCTCATAAGCTACTTAGGGTGAGACTGTATCTGCTTTGTAGGTGCTGCCGAAAGGGATAGTAGCTTGGGCTTGTTGGTGCGCTCTTGATCATTGAACCCTAGGTCTACCCCTGTGCCAACAAATGGTTCTGTTGCCGGGACAAGAATCTTCGTGAGGGAATGTTAAGGTGGTTCCCATTGAAGAAAGAGATTCAAAAGTGGATAGAGGATCAAGAGAGGGACTTCGTTGAAGCCCAGAAAAAGAACCCTAAGTTGAGTACCAAGGATTGGCTACAAAGATACATCTTCACCAAAATTCATGAGATCTTCTTTGGAGGAATCCATCAAGAGCTACATGAGTGGTTGGCTAGGTTAGCTGACACACAGTTCGAGATCAGATCTAGACCTCCTGTGGTTTGGACGCCGACACTGATCCAGAAGGTCAAGAGAATTGATAATGCTATATCCCAAGCCATAGATCACTGGTTTGATAGTACCATTGGATGGTATATCACCGAATTTGCTATTGACAGAATAAAATCATATAGCCAGGCCAAGAGATACTTTTTCAAGGGACCCCGAGGGAAATTTTTGCATTTTCTGAAGTTAAAAATCAAGATGCTCTTGCATGAAAACCACATATTAAAGATATAGTAGACTGGATGGATCTGAAAAGGCTAATGTTCAAGAGTTAAAACAATGACAATGACACAAAAGTTGGACATATGCGCAGTGGAAGAGTATTTAAAGGGGTTCACCTTGAGAACCTGTTTAAGAAATACTACGGAGAAGAAGGTTTCTATAGTGGAGAAGAGATAGATCTGACAGACGAAGAGCACTCAGAAACCCCTAGAGCAGAGGAAGAAGCAGTTGAAGAACTTCACCGAAACGAGCCAGAAACCTCAGGAACTGCGCAGGCTACTGAAGTAAGTAATATCAATCCCTCTGTTGTTTCAAAAATGCTAAGCCACTAGAGTATTCAGAATCACCAGAGTCCGCAGAGTACCATTACTATAATTTTAGCATCTACTCAGACAGGAAACCTAGGCAAATTCATGGAAGATGAGATGAGGCTACTTATCTTTAGAGGAGATGGATCTGAAGACCCTGATCAACACTGGCTCTTGTGCGAGGCCGTATGGAACATTAAAAACATCACCGATGAAGTTGTTAAAAGAAACCAATTTAGCACTACACTAAGGGATCGCGCATTGAGATGGTACATGAAGCTTGTCCAAGGACTTGCATAGCCTAAGCCACTGAATGAGATCAAGAACATGCTAGTTGCAGAGTTTAAAAAGCCGAAGTCGGAGTCACAGTGTATTACTGAGTTGAAGGAGATCAAACAGAAAGTAGCCGAACCTGTTTGGGAGTTCGATCAGAGATTCAAGACCATAACATGTCGATTGACTTTTAGGATCCCGGATGAGTAGAACAAAGAATGGTTCATCGCTGCTCTCTTACCACATATCAGAGTTCCCCTGATGCAGCAGAAGATTGCTTTGCAGGTAGAAGCTTTGGAGATCTCCATGAAGCTTGAATCAACACCTATGGGAGAATCCAGTTCAGGTATGAGCGAGGTCTTGAGCCAGCTGACTAGTTTATCTCTGCAGGTCGAGGACATGAAGAAAGACAAGGGGAAGGACAAAAGAGAAGATATCTAGTGTGTAATATGCATATCTAAAGGTCATGATAAAGAACACTGTCCCCTGTTTCATGAATATTTTTCCTCAGGAGCACCGAGCCCCTTGAAGCAAGTTAATATGCCCTGGTGCGAAGTATGCAGAACTCGACATCTCCCTAGTGAGTGCTACTATATGAAGAAGTATGTTCAGACACCCACAAACTTGTACTGCACATTTTGTAAGTCTGTAGGGAACGATGATAGAGATTGTAGGGCCTTTGACCTAATGCATGAAAGATCAAGAGACATATGTAAGATCCAAGGAGAATTACATCAAGAAGGAAACAATGCACAATATAACTCCCTGAGAAGAGGAAATTTTAATTGTCGTGGTGGATTCAGAGGATGAGGAGGGGGTATGGGTCGAGGTCAAGGATAAATAATATGTTATAACTGCATGCATCCAGGACATCTAACAAGGGACTGTCAGAACCTTTGTACCACTTGCAGTTATTGCAACTCATTTGAGCATGTCATTGAGGACTGCCCTGTACTGCTAGTGAAGCTTTAGGGAAGACAAGGACCTCAACATAACCCACAAGTACAACTGATATATGTTGAACCTCATGGAGTAGACCCTTGAGTCACTATTATTACTTGAGGAGGCGTTGCTACATGAGAGGATAGAATGAACCAGGAGAAGATCGCAAAAAAATCAGGTATCAGGAAAGATGCGGAGAGGACTCAATCTTTTGATGCGAAGAAAGAAAGGAAAATATTTGAAGAGGCCAGGCAAGAATTCAAAGAAAATCAAGGGTCTTCTTAAAAAATGAAACCAGAAATAAGAGAATATGGAATGAGGTAAGTAAACTTGTCAATTTCTTATATATGTTCATAGAACTGCTTAAACATGGGAAAGATATACAAGAACTGCAAAACCTGGTTAAACAGTATGAGCTAGGAAAGACAGATCCCTTACTGAATAGGGCAGTACACCATATTGGTAAGAAGAGAAGGATAAATAAAGAATTACACCTGAATGCTCAGATAGGAGAATATGATATAGACTATGTGGTCCTCAAATTAGGGTCGGAGGTCAATGTCATGACGAAGCAAACCTAAGCACTAATGGGAAAACCAAAACTGATATATTCCCCTATTAGACTTCGCATGGCTAATCAACAAGCCGTCATCCCATTTGTATGGTTGGAACATGTCCCTATGGACATTGATGGAGTTAGAACCTTTGCATATTTTGAGGTAATTGAAATTGTTGATGACAACAGCCCTTACCCTGCATTGTTAGGAATCGATTGGGCCTTCAATAATTCTACCATTGTCAATCTAAAGAAGAGGTGTATGAAATTTGAAAGATATGTCCTTAGGTTCATTTCTCCTTTAGATCCATATGAGGGCCATAGATACACAGAACCTGTCAGAGAAGAAGACCATGTGTACGAACGGGAAAACATCTACCAACTAATAGCCAGACAACAGAATTATATCAATCCTATAGCCGAAGGGAATCTGAGTTGGTGAAGCAACAATGCATGTTCACCAGACTCAGAAGAAGCACTGGAAAAATGGTAGAACCATATGTACAAAGTATCTACCAGAAGATGTGCTAGACTAGCCAGAGAGGTTTGTTGGATCGACACAATAGTGAGTAACCTACCCACATTTGATGGGATGAATCCTTTAGAAAAATTCTTATCATAATTTGAGACAAGTGTATAAGCACAACATAGGTTTTTGGCAATGGATGAGGCCATAAAATCCACACCATAAAGATGGTGGGGGACACACAAAAGAAATATCACAGACTGGACACAATGCTGAACTTTGATGACAACGCGATTCTCAGCACAAGCAATAAGCTGCGAATAAAGGTACACAGGTCGAAGTTTCCAAAAGGACCATGTGCGAAGCTATGAAGAGGCCTTGAGTGACATCCCTCGAGACCAATGGGTGCACCAATTCATTAACACGCTGGACATGATTCCTATCAAATGGTACCTTCAAGCGGAGCTACGCCTCATCAGTGCAGATTAGGAAGGTATGATTCAAAATTTTGTAACCACTTTTTTTTTTGAAAGTGAATTTCCTTAAGTTGACCATGCAGTACATATTGTCAGATAGAGAGTATTCGAAGAGGCATCTAGCCTCCCTATGGAACAATAAGAGGATGAATGGACTGCGCCATTCCAGAAGTTGCAAGGATGTTACAACATCGATGTCGAAGATGATGATGATCCCAGGAAGGTAAACATCACTGAGATAGAAGGCCAAAGAGATGTGGAAGGACCAGGAGTGGAGATACCATTTATTGGTCAGCCGATCAATATCAAAAAGGTCAAAATTGGAACAGAGGAGACACCGAAGCTTGCCAATGTCAGAGATTACTGGGATGCTTCTACCATTGACAAGATTATAGAGTTGTTGCATGAATATCAGGACTTGTTCCTGACCAAGTTCACTGATATGAAGGGAATCAAAGGAACTATGGGAGAGATGAGAATACCTTTGAAACCAGATGTGAATCCAGTCAAGAAAAGACCTTACAGGTTGAACCCGAAATACAAGAAAAAAGTCAGGATTCAGCTCGATAGAATGCTGGAAGCAAGGATTATTGAACCTATCGAAGAGTCGGAGTGGATCAGCCTGATGGTAGTACAAGATAAGAAAACCAAAGGTGAGATCAGGATATGTGTGGACCTCAGGAAGTTGAATGATGCTTGTCTGCATGACCCCTTCCCTACACCATTCACTGATGAAGTATTAGACAATGTGGGAGGCCAGGAGGTATATTCTTTTACATATGGATTTTTAGGATACCATCAGATCTGGATTGCCAAGGAGGACCGCCACAAGACCATGTTTGCCACCGAATGGGGATCCTAACAATATACAATAATGCTATTTGGACTGAAGAATTACCTAGCCATCTTTTCTAGGGTGGTGGTCGAAGCGTTCAAATAATTTCTGCATAAAATTTTAGAAGCATATTTTGATGACTGGACTGTGTTTAGTTTGTTGAAAAACCATATTGAATGTCTAAGGCTAATGTTGGATCAATGTAGGTAGTGTCAAATTTCTTTAAATATGAAGAAGTGCATATTCTTCTCACCATTTGGAGTACTATTAGGTCATATTGTGTGCAAGCAAGGATTGTTGGGTGACCCATCAAATATTGCAATTATAGTTGATTTGCCAACACCTACTTCAATCAAACAACTGCGCACTGTGCTAGGACATATTGGATATTACAAGAAATTTATTAAAGGATATGCCCAAATCACAACACCGATGGAGAAGCTATTGAAGAAGGACTGTCACTTTGACTGGATAGATGAATGCCAACAGAGCTTCAACACACTGAAACAGAAGATGGTCACTACGCCCATTCTAGTTTTCCCAGATTGGAACAAGGAGTTTCATGTGCATGTCGATGCGTCTTCTATTGAATTAGGAGTAGTATTGGCACAACCAGGAGAAGGGGAGATTGACCATCCATTATCCTTTTCCAACAAGAAGTTATCTACAACTGAGATTAACTACACCATTACAGAAAGAGAAGGGTCAACCATGTTGTATGCACTACAAAAATTCTGCCACTACTTGTTGGGAGGACACTTTAAAATGTTCATAGATCACTCCGTGCTGAAGTACCTATTCAACAAAATAGTTTTGGGGGGGTGAATCTGCAGATGGATTTTTTTTTTTCAATAATATGACTTTGAAATCATAGTTAAACTAGGAAGAATGAACAAGGGTCCTGACCACTTGTCGAGGTTGGAACATGGCGAAGAACCCACCAGCTTAGAGGACACACTATCGGATGCACAACTGCTCGCCATTAGAAATATTGAAGACGAATTTACAGACATAGTCCAGTTCCTATCAACAAGAATGGCTCCAAGTGAGTATATAATTCCTCAGAAGAAACAACTAGTAGTGTGCGCTGCATAATTTTCGCTGATCGCTGGTCATCTATACAAAATGGGACTTGATGAGATACAAAGAAGGTGTGTTATGGAGACAGAGAGACCACTGATCCTTACAGAAGCTCATGAGGGCATCGTAGGAGGACACTATGCAGGGAAAGAAACTGCACAGAAGGTTTTGCGAGCTGGCTTATGGTGGTCTACCTTACACAGAGATGATAAAGAATATGCCAGGGCATGTGATGTATGCCAGAGAGTTCGAAAACCATCCTGAAGAGATGAAATGCCATTAGAACCATAGATGACCCTACAATCATTTGAAAAGTGCCTCGGGATGAGTCATAGGTGAGTGTTGGGGGCCTGTTGGCCCTTGGTTATGGAAGGAAGCGAAGTAAAAGGAAGAAAAGGTAAAAAGTGAGCTTCACGGGAGACATAGTGACTGTCACTGGGTCGAAGTGAGCAAAAGAGAAGAAAAGATGGAGCGAAGTGCAGAAAAGCAATCCATTGGATGAGGAGATCGAGGATGACAAATCAACAAGCGAGATGGATCGAGAACAACTCAGAAGGTGGGAAAATCCACTGTTGGATGGTTTGGAGCACCACGCGAGAAGGAAGGAAAAACATGCTGGCGAATCCCAGAAAGGGAGGGTCAAGTTGACCTAGGGTTTTAGACACCTAGGGTTTTGGTATTTAGGGTTTTTGCACCTAGGTGTTGGCCTAAGGCTGTCGGTGAGTGACTGTAATGTATAAATAAAGGTCAAGAGGACTTGGGTTGGGTTGTTCATGTTATGTTGATCATTGAGTATTGAGAGAGAGAGGATTGTATTGTAAGATCTTCAGTTGTGTTCGAAGGTCAAGTCCTGCAACTAGGTGCGCATGAAGGGGGGAGAAAGAGAGAGAAGAAATAAGATCTTCTAGCTGAGAGAACAGACAAGAAATGTATGTTTTTCCTTAATAAATCATAAGCACAGTTATGTGGATGTAGCCCTAGAGAGAGGGTGAACCACGTATATCTTGTGTTGTGAATGTGTGATTGATGCTTTGATCTCTGTTACTGTTATATTGTTATTTACATTGCTGTAGTAGATCAGATCTATAACTGTGTAGGATAGATCTAGCTTGATAAAAGATAAGTGCATGTTGTGTTGTTGTTCTAATAAGGTCCACTTGATATTCCCCTGGTTGTAGACATCTCTGTCCTGCAACCCCCTCATAAGCTGCTTTGGGTGAGACTGCATCTGCTTTGCAGGTGCTGTCGAAAGGGCTAGTATCTTGGGCTTGTTGGTGCACTCTTGAGATTTAAACCCTGGGTTTGCCCCTGTGCCAACACTTAGTAATGCTTTTATACAAAGTGATTATTGAAGTAATGACTAGTCTGGACAGACCCTGGGATGATCTCCATCGCATATCTTATTTCCTACCAGAGTTAAGAAGAATTGAAGTAGGAGAATTCACTTTGACTATGACTGGAGATAGG
This sequence comes from Picea sitchensis, assembly GCA_010110895.2. NCBI lineage: Eukaryota > Viridiplantae > Streptophyta > Pinopsida > Pinales > Pinaceae > Picea > Picea sitchensis. The sequence goes on along the minus strand of SNQJ01S0023025.1, from coordinate 125,529 downwards.
TCTTGTCCTATCAATCCCTTGGCTACACACATTGTTTATGCTGAAGGTAATATGGAAACCATCGCTGAAATGATACCTATTGATATCTCTAGAACCCCTGGCGTCGTGGAAAATATTCTCGTCGGAGCTGACAGTTCCCCCGAGGAGATTCAAATATACACGGATTTATTTAAATAATTCTGTGACATTTTTTCCTAGTCTTACAAGGAAATGTTTGACATTGATCCAAGAATTGTCGAACATGAAATCACGACTTATCCTGACTCTAAGCCAGTCCGATAGAAGCTTCATCCAGTCAATCTTAAGAAAGCAACAACTATTAAGGCTGAAGTAGAGAAACTACTCAAAGAAGGTTTTATCTACCCCATCCATTTGACTCAATGGGTGTCAAATCCCGTTCCGGTCGAAAAAAAAACAGGGTACGATTCGCGTATGTACAGACTTCCGTGATTTGAAAAAGGCCTGTCCAAAGGATAATTTCCCCACACCATTTATTGACTAGATAGTCGATGAATGCGCAGGTTGCGAGGCCTTTTCTTTCATGGATGGTTTTTTTGGATATAATCAGATACAGATCAAACCCAAAGACCAACACAAAACCGCTTTCATTTGTCCGTGGGGTACATTCGCTTATCGAAAGATGCCTTTTGGTTTGAAAAATGATGGAGCTACCTTTCAACGGGCCGTGTCTTTTTCTTTCCATGATTTCAAACATATATTTGAGGCCTACCTTGATGATTTAGCATCACGATCTCGTAAGAGAGATGATCATCCCACATACCTTTGACTTATCTTTGAGCGATATCGCTACTACCAGATTCGCTTGAATCCAAACAAATGCAGTTTCTGTGTGACGTTGGGTCGTCTACTAGGTTTCATAGTTTCGACAATAGGGATTATGGTCGATCCTCTCAAGGTTGAGGCAATATTTCAGTTTCCTCCCCCGCGCACAATCCTTTAGCTTCAAATTTTACAGGGAAAAGCAAACTTTCTACGATGTTTCATTGCAAACTATGCCGAGATCACAAAGGGTTTCATGTGGTTACTGAAGAAGGACATTCCTTTTCATTAGGACGAAGCCGCTCAATGCTCTTTCAAAGCGTTGAAACGTGCCCTCGTGATTGCTCCTCTGCTTCAGCCACCCAATTATAATAAAGATTTCTTATTATACTTGGTTGCGACAGAGTCGACCATCGGTATGGTCTTGGTTCAGGAGGATGATTTTCTCTTAGAATATGTGATTTATTACCTGAGTCGAGGCTTGGTTGGACCGAAACTTAATTATTCCCATGTTGAAAAACTTGCGTTGGCAGCATTTCATGCTGTCCAATGTTTCTGTCATTATATCTTGTTTCGCAAGACCACCATCATTGCCATTGTGAATCCATTTCATTACGTGTTGACACGACATGTAATTGGTGGAAAGATCAGTAGATGTATAGTTGTCCTCCACGAATTTGACTTAGATTTTGTTTCAGAAAAATCCAAAAAGTCACTGGTCTTTGTAGAACTCATCTCAAAACTTTCGGTCGAGTCAAGTGATGTTATGCCCGAAGAGTCGCCTATTAAAGGAGACATTTTTTTGATCACGTCTTTGGACCCATAGTATGGATATGTACTTGTCTATCTCCATACTTTGAAGTTCCCAACCTTTGCTTCTCATGATGAGCATCGCCATATATGCCATCAGGCCAAGAACTATCTCATACTCGATGACACTTTGTATCATCGAGGTGTAGATTGCATCCTTCGCTGATGTCTCACTCATGAAGACGAATAAATCATGCTTAACGATTGCCACACTGGAGCATGTGGTGATCATCTGTCTGGGTTGGAAACAACCCAAAATATTCTATGAGCCGGTTATTTTTGGCCGAAATTAATCAAAGATTGTGTTGAATCGGTCAAGAAGTGTCACCCGTGTCATATCTTCTCTCGCAAGATGAGGGCACACCCCACTCCCATGTTTCCTGTCATCACAGTTGGTCCCTTCACCAAGTGGGGGATTGATTACACTACATGGAACCCTCCTTCAACAAGGGGGAACCATTATATCATTGTAGCAGTAGACTACTTCACAAAGTGGGTCAAAGCTATGCCAACGTTCAAAGATGATGGCGAGACTGCCGCTCTCTTTTTGTTCAACCAGATAATAGCAAGGTTCGACGTCCCGAGAGAGATTGTCACTAACCATGGAAGTCACTTTCAGAAAAAAATGATGAATGAGTTAACGCCAAAACTTGGGTTGAGGCAAGAACATTCATCACCCTACTACCCACAAGCGAATGGTCAGGTGGAAGCTATGAATAAATCTCTTAAGACTATTCTCCAGTGAACGATCAATTCAGCCAAGTCAAATTGGCATTTGATGTTATACTCGGAATTATGGGCCTACTGAACATTTGTTAAGACTACAACTAGTTTCTCACCTTTTCAACTCATTTACGGGATGGAAGCAGTCTTGCCGATACAGTTCCAGATCCCGTCTCTAATGTTGGCAGTACAATTATTGCCAGACACTTCACCACTTGAAGAGAATTTATTATACCTCGAGCAGCTCAATGAGTAGCATCGTGATGAAGCCTTGGCTAATGAGGCTCACAAACAAAAAATCAAGTGTCAGTATGATTAGTCCGTTCGTCCTCATATTTTCTATGAAGGTGACCTTGTCTTGGTCTATGACCAAGATAAGGACCCCCTAGGGGCAGGCAAGTTCAAAACCATGTGGTTCGGACCTTTCATCATAAAATAAGTATTAAATAAGGGTGCTTATCATCTGGTTGATTTTGAGGGTAATGCTTTGGAAGAGCCTAGAAATGGGCTCTACCTCAACAAGTATTACTTGTAGGTGGGTCGCCTCGGGTGACTTCTTGTACATATGTATAGTTCTTGTACATTTTCTTTTTTAGTTTTTGTCTTTTTGGTTTTATGGCCGTGTCATTTTTTTGATGTCATATTTTTCACTGTGGCAGATGTCAAGTGAATCAGAGGTGTTCATTGGGTTTGTGAATGATGCTAGCTAGCACACTCGGAGGCTTTCTTTCGCAACTTGGATGATTTTCACACCTCAGGGCCAGTTGCTATCTTCAGGAGGTATCTGTTTAGGTGACACCACTAACAATGTAGTTCTAGAGTTTCTTCATGACGCTTTGTCGCATGGTATCTCTCACCTCCGGGTCTATTTAGATGCTCAGCTGGTTGTGTCTCAGTTAAATGGGGTTTACCGCGTTTACGATCCTACTCTACATCGACAGTTCCTTAGGGTACGTCTCTTAGAACAAATCTTTGATTACATTACGTATATCCATGTTCCTAGGAGATTGAATCAAATCACAGATACTCTAGCGAATCATGTATTAGATTGGCATTTTTCACACATGTAAGAAAAGCACACACACGCACATGTAAATACATTTGTAAATAGATGTAATCCATAAGACATAAAAACATATATATATTGAAAGTATCAGAGTACATGGGTGGGTGCAAGAGCCTCAAAAATATATATCCATTAAGAGTCACGGGGCTTATTCCCTCAAAAATAAACAAAAAGGTTCCCTCGACACGTAAATAGTCTATCCTAGCTAAGGGTTGGGCTTGTTGGCCTTGCCATAGTGAACAACAACATTGGCCAAACACCGGAAGAGATGGACCCAGGTCCGTGGTACCCCAACTACATGAGGCTGCATCGACGGTGGGAGATCCTCGATCTCCGCCATAGGGAATGTACGAGTGAGCGCGGTAAGGTTCCACTCTACCCGTCTCAATACTCTCTTAGCCTCTCTGGCTGAAGGTCCCCCTACTGTGGTTGGTCCTTCCTCTGGCCGAGGAAACTGCCTAGTCCTTGTGAAGTCTGTTGGATGCACTAGTCCTACATCTGTACATACATAGATACATAGTTGTTAGATACTTTGGTACACATAAAAAAAAAATGATATATACAAAAAGAAATAAAAATTAAATAACTTTGAAAAAAAAGCATACCTAGATCTCCTCGCTCCACTCTGGGAGGTACGGCCATGTCAGGGTCCCTGGAGAAGTCGATCCCGGCATAGGGGTAGTCCTCTATAGCCGGAATCTGCCAAGACCACCAGTCGAAAAATTTGTCATCGAAGGCCTCAATGGTCCTCCCTCCCCCTTGTCATGGCAACAACACCGCCGATATGTTTACTACTGGAGAAGAGGATATGTGCTCTCGTACTGTCTCCCGTGGACTAAGACTGGGTACCCTCTCGAAAAAGAAAGAGCAAAGAATAGTCCCAAAACCAAAGTTTATGTGTCTCTGCATACAACACTCTGTCAGCTGCCTCTTCATGCAATCTAGTAAGGTTGTACTCCAGTCAAAAACTTGTGCATTTAAGCATTGAACTTCACAATGCATGTGCACCCGGGAAGCCTGATGTAAAGCTGTAGATCCAGTGATCCGCCCAATGAGTAAAAATATCACTTTCAGTGATAGGTTTGAAATATTGTTTATTGACACCTGAGTGCCCACTTTTTCTGTGCCGGCTTCACAATGGAGTCCAATCAACTTTGCTATGTTGTGAGGCCCGGGGGGAAAAATGTGAAAGTTGACTGGTTCCCCTCTCCTTGAGAGGCCAATCAGAAAATAGATATCTTCAGTCATTGGAGTCAACGACTGTCCCTCAAGCATGAATACATCTGCGTGAGGGTGCCAGTAATCTACCAAGGCGTTCAACAACCTGGGTTGTGCCCGTATGAATGGACACTGGAAGAATTTCAACAAACCACATTAAGCCAATGCGATGGTAGCATCAGGGTCCTCTTCGACCAAAAAATCAACATCCTCATGCTCCCTCTCTCTCCAATGAACATACATCCTACAATTGACAAGTTCATGGGGGATTAACTCTTGCATTTTTTAGTTTTTTCCACATGTTGGAGGGTATACACGGGCTATAATATACACAGTTGCGTATGCCCATGTGTAGTTTTTTCTCTGCACGTGGGCATATGAATTATGTCATAGGACAGGCCGCATATATGTAGGGCCGACCTTTTTAAAGGTCAGCGCCCCCCCAAAAAAACAAAAAGAAGTGCACAAAGGAAGAATTGAAATGAAATAGGGGCTAGTATGTACTTACTTGGTCCAAGCGGAAGTTCGTTTCATCCACTGAAGCTTCCATAATCAACTCTTTTGTCAAATGGGTGTTTTTGGCTTCTTAGTCAATTTCTCAATTAACAATGGTGATAATGAGCTGCCAGCTTCTATTTATAGAATTTTTGGTCCCCTTTGTCATTTTTTGGACCCCTTTGTCATTTTTTCTAGCTTGAAAATCATTTAATATGGTTCAAGAGTTTCTTATGGAATGTTACGATAAGTGTTACTTTGGGTATTGGGAAACTTTTTGGAGATTTGGGTCATTTTAAAGGTCCTTTGGTAAAAAGTCATTTTTTTCCAACTTGTTGCATTTAAGTTAGGATTCCACCTCCACTTTCTGCATCTCGTTGTCTTTTTCACTTTTCCATAGGATCTACCCCACCGAGTTGTGACATTGAACCATGATTTATGCTTTAGAAGTGTCGTAATTTAGTGGTAGAGCCTACCTTCACATGGATGCCCTAGGTAGATCTTGGTTGCATTTTGGTGTCCATGTCGTCGTTAATGACTATAGGCTTGGGAGTCCTTGTTAGTCTTATCCTGATTACGAGTTTGAGCCTCATTTTCATTATTCATCATCACTCTTGACCTCACCCTCGGGACTCCCAAATAGTGACAGGTCTTCTTTTAAGCCCTTTTCAAACCCTCTAAACATGAAAAGATTTCCAAGCGATCTTTTGCCCGTCACACTCACTAAACTGAAATTTGAAGGCACGTCTATCCAGCAGTAGTTTACCCCTTTTTCGATCTGGATGGTCAACTGTACGAACAAAGGTATACTCTAGGAGCCTCGGTTCTCTAGAAGAGTATTCTCAGGTATAATTTTAACCCTTTTTTGGGCCTGAGGGACTAAATTTACGAAAAAGGAACCACCATGGAGTCCATAGTTAAGCTATTTTTAGACTCCCTAAAATTGAAAAGATGGTCAAGTGATCTTGTTCCTTCACACTCATTAAAATGGTCCAAAAGAACATCCCATATGGAGTTCATAGTTAAGCTCTTTTCAGAATCCTTAAAAGTGAAAAGATTGTCAAGTGATCTTGTCTTTGTCACACTCATTAAAATGGTTTTGAATGGACGTCTTTTCGATGATAGTTTACCCCTTTTTTGAACCGACTAGACTACCTTCGAAAAAGGTACCCCAGTGGAGTCTCCTTTTACGTTTTTTCAGACTCTCTAAAAATGAAAAATCGTCGAGCTTACCTTCTCTGGGTTCGTTAAAATTACATCGAAGGACATTATCACTGTGACTTATTAATTACATTTGCATCCCTGCGTATTTGGCCTAATGCCGGCTTCATGTTTCTCTCAACTGAACCATCTGAAGCATTCCTTATGACACAAGCCTTGTATCACTTTTCCTTTGTGTCTTGACACCTTTACCCCTGGAGGAATTTCCCTGAGTGTCCTTTTCTTGCATATGTCTCCTTGCTCTGAGCATCAGTGTGTTCCTCGCACTTGGAACTAGTATATCCGTGACACTCGTTCCTCCTTTGTAACGTAGCATTCTTTTATTCTTTTTCAAGCTTCCCAAAAATTATTGAAAAAGACAAAAAAAAATCAAATATACCCCAAAAAGAGGAAGGGAAAAGTATTTTCTTTATTGGCAACACAATGAGTCGCCCTTGGACAAAGCACATCCTTTTGTTTGTTCGTCAGAATCTGGGATTTAATATGACCTTAGGAAGTTGTTCTCGCTACATAGAGTTGTGTCCTCCTATATTTGGTTATTCTTCCAAACATATGGAGAGTTTGTGTTGCCTCCTGCATCGCAAAATTATGTCAATACCATGTTCCCTGAGTCTCTCATCATTTGTCATACTATTGTCCAAGGGAATTTTTTTACCAATATTGAGTCGGCCCTTCTACAGTTTGTTTGTTGACCTCATGCCTAACCATCCCAAAATCCCAATCAAGTCTTTGTTTGAAATCAATGAAGCCCTCAAGCTAATCATCAAGATCCTTTAGTCTGTTCCTGATGATCCGTCGAAGACCTCTGGGTAGTAAAGTCATACACTCATATTACACTCCTACCCGAGTTGTGAAGATTTTGAATTTGTTGCTTGAGCTCTGAAGGCCTCATCTCTAGCTATCAGGCATCATTAGATTCTTGAATATGGATACTATACATGTATATATTTTTGATTTCGAGATGTAGATCTGTTGTGTACTGCTTGTGGCTACACTTTATATAGTTATATGACATGGATATGAAGTGTATTTGATTAGCAACCATGATTTTATTTCATTCTAATCATGGGTATGCCCACCTCGGTGAGACAATTGTTATTTTTCAGATGACAGCTCCCAAACTCTGGTCCCTGGGCTCACTCACTTCGTACGTTGGTGAAGATTGGTAATGTATTTCAGCCATGAGATGCTCTTCTGACCTCACACATTAGGGGGCATCTGTTATAACCCTAATTTTCACCAGACATGCATACCTGACATCAGGCCATCTCACTTGCCTTTTTTTCCAAGCCACCATTGAACAAATCTTCTAAAAACCATCCTTTTGAAGATGTACATTCCCTGCACCACTGCTTCCCACGTATATACGCTAGCTGACCCATTACAGCCCACTTATACTGACAAAAGCACAAAAAATAGAAAGTTGTAGACGGAATACATATTTCCAGGTAATTGCCTAAACCGTTTGACCACCCATAGCCGATCACTCAATCAGATAACTACCCTCTTTTAGCCTATAAAAGAAGAGGTAGGGGTTCCATTTAAAAGGGAGAAAATAAGAGCAAAGAAACTTTGCTCTTTTTTGTATTCTCCTTGCCCCAATATTTTGCAACCATTGTGTGAGAACTGAAGAGGAGAAGCATATGTGGAAGTGGTTGGTGCACAGTTGAAGAGGAGCACATGACTAGATTCGAGGAGCAGTGGTTGATCTCACCATTGTAAGTTACTTTTATGAGGTTAATAGAAAGAATTACTTTTCCCATCCCGCCATATGAGGTGTTCAATATTCAGTTTTGATTATATTTTATTAGAACCTCTAACCCACTAATTCACATATAAGATGCATGTTTGTAGTTCTTTGTTTGTCTGTTTATGAATGTAGGTTGGCTTTGGGAGGAGACTTGCAGTTGAGGAGAAACCGAACGCAAAAGGATCGACACCAAACGCGAAGGTCAAAGTAGAGTAACTGGATCCTTTTACCCTTGTGTTTATGTATAAATGTGGGGTCTATGTTGGGATGGTGGTAAAAATTAGGAGACTTTAGATGGTCATTTCTGCATGCATTACAGAACCCTTAGTTCTAGTCCGTAGGGGGTTTTCCCACCCACATCACATCCCATAGCTATTTTGATTGATTATGAAGCTAGTCATAGCTATATAGATCCAAATCTAGTTGAAAGATTTAAATTGAATAAATGTAAACATGAAAAATCTTGGTTAGTTCAAATAACTATTGGAACCAAGTGAAGAATCAATGAGCTTGTTAACAATTTCCCAATAAACATGAATGGAATCAACACTAAGGAAGATTTGAACATCATACTGCTTGGGTATTATGACTTATTGATTGGTATGGATTAGATGGAAAAAAAATCATGATGTATTAGATTGTTATAACAAGGATTTCACATGTCTTGATGAGGAAGGGAATTTGATCACAATGGAAGGTATTCCAAGTCCTTTATCTATTCGAGATATTTCAAAATTATAGATGAAAAATAGTTTTAGAAAAGGGTGTCAAATATATGCAGCCCATATGGAAGAGACAATGAAGGATAATGAGCCAAGTATTGAATATTATCCAGTCTTGAAAGAGTATGGGGATGTATTTGGGGAGTTTCCAATATTTCCACCAAAGAGGGATATAGATTTCTCTATTGATTTAATGCCTAGAGCTACCCCAGTATCCAAAAATCCCTACATACTGAGCACAACAAAACTAAAACAATTGCAAATGCATCTAGAAGAGTTGTTAAATAAGGAGTAAATATGCCCAAGTGTTTCTCCTTGGGGTGCCCTAGTTGTTTTTGTCAAGAAAAAAAATGGAATGTTGAGGTTGTGTATTGACTTTAGATAGTTGAACAAGGTTATAGTCAAGAAAAAATATCCTTTTCCAAGGATTAATGATCTTTTTTATCAACTAAAGGGAGCAAAGATATTCTCCAAGATGGACTCAAGATCAAGTTATCATAAAGTGAAAATTATAGAAGAATATACTATCATAAAAACCTTTCAGACAAGGCATGGACATTATGAATTTGTAGTGGTGCCTTTTGGGTTGACAAATGAAACAAATACATTTATGTGTCTAATGAATGGGGTGTTCAGATATTTCCTGTACAAGATTGTCATTGCATTCTTGGATGAAATTCTTATCTATTCCAAGACGAAGGAGGAGCATGAGAAACATTTTAGGATGGTGCTACAAGTATTGAGAGAGAACCAATTGTATGCCAAGTTGAGTACATGAGTATCAAAAGAAGATCCATTATTTGGGTCACATTGTTTTAGAATATGGCATAGTAGTGGATCCAGAAATATTGAAGCAATCAAAAGTTGGATAGTGCCAACAAACATTTCAGATGTTATATCATTTATGGGTCTAGTTGGTTATTAGAGTAGATTCATTGCAGGATTCTCCAAGATTGCACAACCAATAACATGTTTGCAAAAGAAAGGAATAAAGTTTGAATGGAGTGCTAAGTGTGAAGAAAATTTTCATCACTTAAAGGATTTTCTAACCAGTGTACCTATTTTAAAAGTTGCAGATCCAAATAAGGACTTTGTTGTGTGCGTAGATGCATGCAAGGAAGGGCTCAGTGGAGTCCTTACACAAAATGGACATGTTATGAGTCCAGAAAAATGAAGGAGCATGAAATAAATTATGCCACACATGAATTAGAGTTGGCATCCATGGTACATGCTTTAAGGATGTGGAGGCATTACCTCGTGGGGAGAAAATTTGAATTAAGGACATACCATAGTGGTTTGAAATAATTGTTTGAACAACCACCATTAAATGCCATACAAACTAGATGGATGGAATTTCTCGTGAATATGAATTTGAAATCAAGCACATAAAGGGAAAAGAGAACAAGTGGTCGATGCACTCAGCTGAAGGGTGGATAAAATGCATGCTACAACCATTAGTATGTACATGACATATTTAAAATACATAATTCTAGAGGTTGTAACAACAAACCATCATTATGTGCAAGTCAAAGAAAGATTACAACATAATATTGTACAATAGAAATATAAGTATTACAAACTAGAAGAGGTTGGAATCCTCTTACTCTGGAACAAAGTTTATGTTCCTAATTTTCAAGAATTGATAAATTTTGTTTTAAAGGAGATGCACAATGTGCCATACGCTAGACATCTAGGATACCGAAAAACTATTACCTCTATCAGAGGCCAATGTTTTTGGTCTGGTATGAAGAGAGATGTCATTGATTATTTGTCTATATGCATGGAATGATAGAAGGTAAAGGATGATCATAGACATCCAGCAGGATTGCTACAGCCATTTCCCATTCCTTAATGGAAATGGGAAGTTTTTACTATCGATTTCATTACCAAATTTTCTAGGAAAACAAGGCAGCATGATGTCATCATGGTAGTGGTGGACAAGCTTACAAAGGCTACACATTTCATTCCAGTGAAAGTAACTCATAAGGAATCCAATATTGTATAAATTTGTATGAAATAAATTGCTAGGATACATGGTGTTCCTAAGGAAATAGTGTTAGAATGACATCCCAAGTTCACTTCCAATTTTTGGAAGGGGTTATTTAAAATATTTTGGACCAATTTGAATTTCAGTACAACATATCACCCAGAGTAAGATGGTCATATCGAGAGAATTAACTGGATAATTTAAGCTATGTTGATAATGTATGTAATGTACAAGGCTTCTAAGTGGGAGGACTATATCCATTTAGTTGAGTTTTCTTACAATAATGGGAATCATGAATCAATGAATATGATCATGTTTGAATCATTGTATGACAGAAAATGAAACACACCACTAATTTGGGATAACCCAACAGACAGAGTTGTGATTGGGCCAGAATTGTTAAGGGGAATGGAAGAAAAAATTGTAAAGATCAGGCATAATTTGAAAGTTTCACAAGATAGGAAGAAGAGTTATGTCAATAAAATAATAACACATAGAGAATTCTAAGTGGGAGAGCATGTGTTTTTAAAATTTAAAGCCAAGAGAAGGTTGTTGAAATTGGGAAGTTTCCCAAAGTTGGCAACAAGATATTGTGGGCCTTTTGAGATCTTAGAAAATTTAGGGCCAGTTGCATACATGCTAGCATTACCTGCATCCATGAGAATTCATAACGTGTTCCATGTATCTTTATTAAAAATGTATGTACCTAATCCTAATCATGTGATTGATTGGAATGTGATCCAAGTAGATCACGAAGGGGGCTTCTGGGGGGAACTAGTGCGCATCCTAGACTGAAAGTTCAAAGTGCTTAGGAACAAATCCATCGGCTTGGTAAAGGTTCAATGGACCTACTATGGTTATGGAGACGTTATGTGGGAGCATGAGGAAGCCATGTGGGAAGCATACCCATAATTTTTTTCAAATTTTGAAGAAAAATGAATATACATTTGTACATAAGAGAATGAAGACTCCATTTTGGTAGTTGGAGTTCCTAGAGCCACCACTATGATATTTCTTGTCTAACCAATGTGCAGGTTGAGCATAAAATAGAGTTGTTGGTTGGAATTGTTGTGTGAGTCATTAAGTTGCAAAATGATCAAGTATTTTGATGTAATATTATATATATGTCAATGTATAAATTGTATGGTGATGTGCATTGAGGACAACACAGTTTGTAGGGGGGGAATGTAACATCCCCATTTTCAAACCCCAAAATAGCGATGTATATTGTAAATGTAATGTATGGCTGAGGTCCAAGCGATGTAATATTTAAATGATGTAAATTGAATATAATAAATAAAATGTATCACTAGTTTTATATGTATATAGATGAAGATTTTGGGGCTCAGATTCCACAAAAAAATGGAAGGGGTCCATGGGGGAGAGTTTACCCATGTCTATTAAACCCAAATCCATTTCTTTCTAAATTATCCTTACCATGAACCTTCCATTATTTTTTGAGTGTTCTAGAGCCCAATCATTGAATTCATGTAAGAGGGTGGGTGTGAGAAGTTGCGTCCCATATTTATTGAGAGAATGGGGTCTAAGTACAATGATCTTGGGGAAGGGTGTCAGTCAAACAAAAAAGAGAGAGGAAATTTTTATGCGTAAGAGAGAAGAATTACACATTCCAATTTTTTCATGCAGAGCAGTTTTTACATGGAGTTTTTTGGACAACAAGAGAGTTTGGAGAGTTAAAGCTTGAAGGAATCCATAGTGGGAATGTATAGTAGCTACTTGAAGCTATAATTTGATGGGAAGAGAGGTTGCGACTTGTGAGAAATACTCCTTTCTAAATTTGTCAAGAGAAGCAAGCGTTTTTTTGTTGGGCAAATTCTTGTTGCAGTTGTAGAATTCTTGAGGTCCCAATAGAGATATTTATTGTTCAACTTGTGTTGGAAACCCTAGAGGGGAGTGGGAAGGCCTAAGGGACTGTGAGAAGTGAAGAGGGGTCCCATACCTTGGGTTGTGTTGGTTGTGTGGAAGAGAGATGGTGGAATGGAATTAGCTATGGGAAATTGGTTGATTAGAGGGGGACATTATCTAGCCTTAGGGACCATCGTTTCTTGTAGTTTTGTAGCCCTACATAGGGGGTGAATTGTTGTTGAGAATCAGAACAACAAGTCTATAGTTGGGATGAATGTCTGTCCTTTGCAACGTTTTGCATATTTTCACAAGATAAGTTTTCTTATTGTTGATTTTATTTATGTTAAATGGTGATATAATTGTTGTGCGTTTTACTCTAATTTATCTTAGTTAGTGTTGCTTTTTGTGAGTAGAATGATGCATTCATATCTCTATTTATGTAGTTGATTGTTGTTGTATGCATTTAGTTGTTGATATGCAGAGTTAATTAATCACATTTACGTTTTTAATTAGCATGGACCATTGTATAAGCTTGAATGCCATGTTATGTGTGATATTTCTGCAATTATAATTAGTATCAATAATTTTATTGAGTCGTTTTAGCATAAGTGTGACACAACTTGGGGATGAGAGTGTTACAACCAGTGCTTTTGAATTTTGTGTTCACACTAGTGTAGGTTACTTAATACCGCATCAATGCATTTTACAAATACAAGCATTGAAAAAACCTCTGCTAAAACCTCTGCCCACCCATTTTTTTTTAGTTACATGGAACATCCATTAAAACCTCTGCTTTGAATAGTGGAGTTTGTAGTAGAGGTTTTTTTGAAATTTTTTCCAAATATTGTAACACTAAAAACCTTCTCTATAAGGTGTTCTCCTTGCAGTTCCATTCTAGTTAGAATATCACAACATCTCCAAGAGGGTATCTCTTCAATATCAAGCCAAGAAAATGGGCAATGTACCTCCCATAGGCACTGGTACACCCAAACCCATCTATCCACTCAAAAAAAATTGTTAAATGGTGTTGATACTATCACATTTATTCCACAATTAGAAAACGAGAGGGAAAAACAAGAGGGAAATGGTAAGGAATGTAAGAACAAGGTTCCCCTTGAGAGTACAATAAATAAAATATAATAGTGATGAAGATATTCCATTTTGAGGTGAAATAATATACCACACACTACCAAGCCATGCCAATTGTTGTCAAGAAGTACCTACTTGCACCCCATGATGAAAAACCTATACTCAAGAATAAAATGATAAAAAAAACACAATTGAGACTAAAATATTAACATCCCAAGTGAAACAAATAGGGTACATTGAGGCGTAGATGAACAAGAAAACATAGACATTCTCTACATTGGAAAAAAAAAACAAATCTCCTAAATTTCTAGTAGCTAGATTATTAATGAACCCTAAAATGATGCCATGAATGAATAAGTATAATTCCATATAATGAAGGAAAACCATTGTCGTTCTCACAAATATTCTCCAAATAATAGCATCTTAAAAACCTTTGAGCATGAAATTCAAGTTTTCTACTATATCATGCCACCTAGGCTTGATGTTATCCAAATTATAATGAGAATGAAATGGAGGAAACATACATATATATTACAAGAAACATAGTAATACAATTAACTCAGATTGTGTTAATGAATGGAATCTATAATGTTGGTATCTTATCCCTGAAGAGAGAGATGTGTTGGCTACGCTCATTCGCAATAATATGATTACAAAGAAGATGAAACAAAATTTTAACATAAAGAATCAATGAGAAAACCCTAAACATCCTAAAACCTAACCCTAGAAGATGAAACACCAAAAGGCTTGTGGGCCCCGATGTGGTTAGTTGATACATAAAATTCTCGGGGGCATTAATTTTGTATCATTCTCCTTTGGGGGCACTCAAAAAACCATTGGAAAGGTCTAGCTGAGAAGTATGCATTTCGAATGGCCAAATATTGGTGTATATTGGGCATTTCCACATCAAAAGAATGTCGTTTAGGGCCTCAAAATGGCCTCAGAAGTTTGGGACCTGAAAAACTATAGAAAAAATTCCAAAATGTGAAACCATTATTAATTAGTGTAATAGTTGGGTGGGCACCAACATCCACCTGGATCAGTCCTCACCCTAGGAAGAAATGGTCATCATTACATTAAGTTCCTCCATAAAATGGGGAAACTTCTAATGAATCTGAATTCTGGTGAGCCACTTGCCCTAGTGAAGAAGCTTCCCTACTTTGATGACCCAATAGAGTTGGATGTTATGGTGGTAGTTGACCTTCATCTTAGTTTCCATGAACCGATCCACTATCACCTAATCATTGCAGTCAGGATTGAGTTATGTAGGGGCCAAATGCTTGACTACATTCAAAGTGTCAAAGAGAGGTCGAAAATGTGGTCGAAGTAGTTCTGCATTAAATATGGGGTGAAATCCAAGGAAAGGGGAAATACTTGATTCAAAATCATGCTCACTCAAAACCTTGGTGATGGCGTAAGGCCCATATAAGAGTAGGTGGAGATTTCAATGGGATACTGTGAGGCGCTCTTTCTGTAAATGAAACCATACCTTATATCCCACCTAAAACTTGTGTGGTACTGGATGTTGATCATGGAGTTGCTTGTACTTGGTGTTGGATTTCCAGAGAATGTCCTGAACTTGTTGTTGGATGTGTTGGATTCGTTCAACAAATTTTGCTGCTCTATTAGCCTCAGTCTGAGAATGGAAGGACTCTTCCTGTTTAGTTGTAATGGGTATAACTATGTCCATGGGGGCCAATGGCTAGAACCCCAATCACACCTGAAAGGGGTTATGGACAATAGATATATGGAGGTATCTATTGTAGCTATGTTGAACATAAGGAAGGCTCTCATCTCATGTGAGAGGATGTTTGTAATTGTACATCCTTATGATATGATCAATCATCCTACTGACTACCTCTATTTTTCCATCAGTCTGTGGGTGGAAGGAAGTTGATTTGGTCATATTGGTGTCCATCATTTACCATAGGATAGACCAAAAGGTACTCAGGAACCTACTGTATTGATATGAAATAATGGTATGTGGGAGCCCAAAATGAACCCAAACATTCTCAAAGAAGAGCTTAGCAGTGGCCTTAGCTGTGATGCTCTTCTTGTAGGTGTCAAAACTGCCATCTTAGAGAATCGATTAATGAACATGTAGACACAATCATTACCATGCTTGGTTGAATGTAGACCAAAAATCTAATCCATGGAGATTGACTCCCAAGGGCTCTCAGGAGTAGTCATAGGGGTGTATATCTCATGTTTCTTAAGGGAAGGTTTGGTAATATCACATACAATGCATCATTTGATATACTTGCTAACATATTATCAGAGCTTTGGCAAATAAAAATTCTTTTGTTGTACCACCACTATTTTTTCCATGCCAAAGTGTCATGTCGCTCAACTGTAATGAGCTTCCCAAATCATCTTTTCACACTCACTTGAAGGAACACATATATGTCTCAGATGACATAGCAATCCATCTTGGAGATGAAAGTCTAGAATTGGTTTTCTTGCGCTCAATTTTTGATAGGTAGTAGCAAATTCAAAGTCATTGTTATATAATTGTAGCCACCTAGAGGTCTTGTGCTGACATGAGTTGAGAATTGTGGTTAGTGCCACAACTTGGGGTCGAATGAGACAATCTACAACATAGTTGGTGCTACCCTTCTTGTACTTGATGTTCAAGTGGAATTACTATAGGTACGTGGATCACTTCTGATGTTGGTCATTCTGTAACTTTTCTTCTGTCTACATGAATTGTATAGGCTTGTGATAAGTGTGGATGATTATTTCCTTTCCCAAAATGTAATGCTTCCACTATCGACATGAATTCACAATGGAGTACATCTCTTTGTCATAGGTAGGGTATTTACAAACAAAATCAGATAGTGTTTCACTATGATAGGCCATTGGATTCCCATGCTGAGTGAGGACTGCACTGATGGCATAATCTGAAGCATCTATCTCAATCTTGAATGTTTGTTGTAGGTATGGAAGACTAAGGACTGGTGCTGAGCAGAGGAGAAATTTCAAATCCTTGAATTCTTTCTGTTCTGCCGCAACCCGAACAAACTCAGCCTTAGCTCCACCCTTGGTCACCTGGCTTAGGGCCCAAGTGATATGAGAGAACCCCAACACAAACTTGTAGTAGAAGTTAGCGAAGCCTAAGAAGCTATAGAGCTTGAGTGTCTTCAAGGCTAACCAAAAGAGAATGAATTAGATCTTGGATGGATTCACACACATACCCTTCTCATCCACAATGTATCCCAAATATTGAATTCCCTTCATGCCAAAGGAACACTTATCCAAATTGGCATATAAATTGTGTTGTCGTGGGGTGCCCGATACTGGTTGAATATGCTTCAAATGTTCCTCCTAGGTTTTTCTAAAGATGAGGATGTCATTTAGATATACGACCCCCAAAGGATTTTGTGAATGCCTGTAATATATCATCCATCATCCAAACAAATGTGGTCAGGGAATTATTTAAGCTGAAAGGCGTGACCAACCATTCAAAGATACCTTGTTTAGACTTGAATTTTGTCTTCCATACAAAAGTTTTCTCAATTGGCACTTGGTGGTAGCCTAACTTCAGACAAATTTTACTAAAAAATTTGGCACCCTTGAGATGATCTAGAAGATCATCAATTTGGGGGATTGGGTACCGGTTCTTGACTATGATCTTGTTCAAGGCTCTATAATAAACACAAATTCACCATGTCCCATCCTTCTTATATACCAGAAAAGTTGGGCTCCCGCAATGTGAGGAGCTTGGTCTAATGTGGCCCTTCAAAATTAGCTCTTGGATATGGCATTTTATTTCTTTATTCTCCATAATAGGGAACCTATATATGGGGTCATTGGGTAGAGGAGAATTGGGTCTCAAATCAATTGAATGCTTTACATGATCCTGATATAGATGGCATACTGAGAAGGAACTATACTGGGACACTCACTAGCTATCTTTGTCTTCTTTTCTGTTGCACTCACTGTGCTAGCTTAGACTAGTGCTGACATGGACTAGGATCAAGTGAGTTAGAAAGGTGGCTCATCATCTACGATACCTTCCTATCTTTGTGTTCTTCTACTATTTTTTCCACCTACATATATTGTGTAGAGAGACATCGAGCAGAGGTTTTGGTGGTTGCAACAATATTCCATCCACCTTCCGACCAGACCATAAAGAGGAAAAATATCTCATTCAGAGAGATCACCTTTCTACATTGCTTCATAGAGACTAAAGAGACTACAATATTTGGGACTTCCTCTAGTACCTTTTAGATTTAACCTCCCAAAGTAATAATGACACTACGTGGCCTAGATTCACAAACAACATGATGCTTCCACATATATGGTTGTCCTGAAAGAACATCACAAACTTCAAGTGTGGAAACATCACACAATACCTCATCTTTGAAGGTCTTGATGCCATACTATAGGTGAAATTGTTAGCTGACGTGGATGTCTCATCCCTGGCTGAGATAACCGATGGTGTATGGTTGAGGGTGCAATGTCGTTGTCAAGTTCAACCTCTTGATGACCTTTGTTGAGATTAGGTTCTTTTGGCTACCTTTGTCAATAATAAAATGGAATGGGGACCCCTTCACCCACATCTATGAGTGGAAGAGGTTCTCCCCTTCTTCAGTCTCCTCTTGTTCCTTTGGATGGACCCTTTTGGTAGTAATGGCGACACTGGTTTCTGCATCAATGAACTGTTTTCCCCAATCCAATTCTGAATCAAAGTTTGAGATGGCATATGACTTTGAGGCTTTCATCTCATCCACCAATGACTGTTTGGAGTGACATTCATCGGTGTTGTGTTGTTGGTGTCTAGTTGTAAGACCCTAGGTTCATTTTATTCTACCAACAAACCCTGAAGACACTGGCCCTTTCGACATCACCTGCATGTAAGTGAAGTCTCAGCCAAGTCATCTATTGGGGTTCTAGGAACCAATTTTCTACAGTGACAAGGGGAGGGGAGGCTATTAGCATATTCATTCCTACTTATCTACCATGTGCGCCATATTCTTTGTCCCTTTTCCTTTCATTAATTATTAAACCTTAATTATGAAGCACCATTATGACATAGATTGCAATATCAACTATTCACCGTAACATTCATAATTACTTCACATCAATCATATAATAAACATATCTAGCTATAGTTATGTATAAATAGAACATTCATGAACAAATGCATAAGAAGACATTCAGACACAAAATTTAACGTGGTTCACCAAAATCTTGGGCTACGTCCACAACATATGGCATCTTTTTTGTTCTTCATGCAATTCATCTCAGGCTTGCACATTGCGCTATAATAGATACATCACGATATCATTTGTAATGATCCCAAGCCATTATGAAAGGATCATCACTGTTTTGGTGTCTTTTTAAAACTTTTTCTGAGTGAGGTATTTCGTCAAACACTTTGTTGATCTACCTTTTAGATGTGTTTATATGTGTATGTAGCAAATAACAAAAAGAGATAACCATGGAACATACCTCAACCATATGCAATAAGATAGACAAGCCAAAACATCTCAATTCTTCTTTATTCATAAAATAGAGAAACCTGCTACAATGAAGA
>SNQJ01S0023025.1:81440-106253 GCA_010110895.2 Picea sitchensis | reverse complement strand
CAAAATAGTCAAAATCATGGAAATCGTCGGAATGCAACGAAACCAAAGCCAACCTATGCGGAATGGATCATAATTATGGAATATGATCATCAATGTAAGTTGGACCCCACAATGCCTCTCAAATACCCCTGTACTCACTCTAGCATCCATCTGGCTACTCTGGTCATCATAAATCTCTGCCCTGTGATGATGTCCCAAAGTGGGGACATTACATCATTCCCCATCCTTCCTATCCACTATGTAGTGCAAGCCTTTGTCTATAAAACCCTCCCTAAACCTTCATATATAGACTCTCTCTCATTCTCAGTATATTCTCTCAACCTCGGCCTATCATCAATTCAAATTTTAACACCCCTATTCACTCAGCCTTTCAACATCCTATTCTACCTGACCCATTACATATTTAAACATAGAATTTAGGGCTCTAACTCTACTCTCTTATCACAAAACCCTATGAAATCTCATTGTTCAGGAGTTCTTTTCCTACCTTTGCACATACATGTTGCTTTTACATTCCCCACTATTGTTCTTCTTGCTTTTGAGCATCTATCTTCTTTTGCATTCCTAACTATTTTCCTTCCTTCTTTTGCATGCACACTCAAAACTTAGTTCTTTGAACTTCTTGTCCAACAGGCCCCCAACACTCACCTGTGGCTTGTCCCAATCCACTTAAGCCTATTGCACCATGCCCCTCCATGCTTCCATGAAATTTTGGAGGGTTTCCTTTGTTGTTGTTGGCCCTTGACCAAGTTTTGAGGATTCTTGGTCATGTTTGACCTATTTTTGGGCCTTCGACAGGCTGTCGAAGGTGGAGCGCAAGATGAAGCAAAGATCATGGGATCTCAGACCCGTTTTAGGTATTTTTGGGTTTTGGGCTTCTGTAATGGGTATGGGAATGTCGGCCCATGGGTTTACCCATGCTTAGGACCACTTTTGTAATGTATAAATAAATGTCTAGGCGATGTAAGAAAGGGGGGCATCTATGTGATGAATGGCTAAGTGCCTTTTGGATAGATGTAAGTAATAGTTGGAAGTGATTTATGCATGCTGTGTGAGACTTGAAAGGCTAAGTGCAAGTGACTATAAGAGGTTGTGTAAGGCTCTGTGCTTAGGTCTACTCGGGGAAGGAGGATCTGGTGGAGTGCGTGCAGATCTCCTGTCCTATGCGGAGTAAGATCTTGAGGATCTGTGCATGTAAGAAGATTGAAGGAAGCTAATAAAGAAGATGAAGAGTTGGTGGATGTATCCCCAGGGTGGGGGTCAACCACGTATATCCTCTGTTGTGAATTCTTTGTGCTTCATGGTTGCTCTCTTGTTTATGTGATTAAATGCTTAGTGCGTTGTTAGATGGTAGATGAATCTAATATGGTAGCTTAGTGCTAAATGATGTGAATGTATTCTAGATCTGATCTATGTTAGTATGCTTAGTGCTTGACTCTATTGAATCTATATGAATTTTGCACTGATTTATTACTAGGGTTTAATTGCATTTTAAACTAAGACAGGATATTGATGAACTATAACTGCTAAGTGCTCTGTTAGAGTGTTATAATCACAGATCTGTGTCCCAGCTAAGGTTGCAGACACCTAAGTCCTACAACCACCCCTGCCCCTACCTTGGGTGAGACTTCATCTGCTTCACAGGTGCTACCGAAAGGGCCGATAGTTAGGGTTTTTTTGGTGAGTTGATGTAGCGTTGAAACCTGGGTCTTCCCTTGTGCCAACAAATGGTTCTGTTGTCGGGACATGAAACAATGATTGCTGGGAATTGAGGAAAAAGGAGCTTTGTGCGAAGATCTAACCTGAAACTGTGAAAGCTCTGTGTGTAGATCTGTTTCCCTAGTACGTAGTACTACTTGACCTAATAAGCTCTATGCCAAGAAGAAGGGTCATATCCGAAGACAAGAGGTAAGATATAAAAGTTGTGTGCTCTAAGAAAGGTAAAAGTGAGAATTTTTTATTAAAGAGATAAGATCTGTAAGCCCTATGCTTTGTTAAAGGTAAGATAAGTGGAAAATTTTGTTCCAAAAGTATGGATCTAGGTATGTTTGATAAATTTTGTCCTAGCTTGAAAAGTAGGGCACAACTAGAAGAAAGCTGATTTGATATGAGTAGATCTGATAAGAATAGTGAAAGATATGTTATACCTATGCATAGAAAAAATGTTTGGACTAACCAATGGATGCAGGATCCTAGAAATATTTTTTTGCAGGTTAGCTACTATGATCCTAGTGTGCAGTACAGGGAAGTCTGTGGATCATTCAAAAGAAAACGAGGATTAACCCTTTGTTACAGTTGTAGAAGACCAGGACATCTGGCTAAGGAATGTCCCGATAGAATACCTAGTTGTCTTTGTTGTAAATCTATGGACCATGAAGTTTTGGATTGCCCTAGAATGATTGCTAAGCTTGACATAATGAATATGAGATAATAAGACCCTAAGGAAGGTCAAGACACTGAGACCATGGAAAAACCCCAGAAAGAATAAGAGACTGTATTGCTACAAATGAGAGAAACCTTGAATGATCACTAACATATAAACTTATCAGAGATCTTCAAAGAAAAAGAGTGCATAGAAGCAAGAATAGGAGACTTCGACATCAACTGTGTTATGGATGAAGAAATACAGGTGAATATTATGACAGAAAGAACTTGGGAAACTTTAGGAAAGCCTGCTATGATTCCTTCATTGGGAGGAATAGGATTATTTAGAGGAAAGATGATAAACCTATGTGGAAATATCACCCAGATATCTATGAGTGCCCATGGAACTTTGACAGAGGAATATTTTGAGGTTGTCAAATTTATTGAGAACAACGCCCCATTTTCTATATTACTAGGGAAACCTTGGATTGAAATGGATCAGGCCAGAAGGAAAGAAGAAGAAGTATTAGAGAAAAAGAAGTAAGAGTTGAAAGATTTTATGAATAGGAGGATCGCACACTTGATTGAAGAAAAAGAGAACATATCGAAGCTGTTTAAAACCAGAAACTTGGATGTCAAAATTGCAAGAACACAAGAAGACTCAGAGAAGACTGAAGCACCTACCCCAAATAGAGAATATCAACAACACGAAGTTACTAGGCCAAGAGGAGATAAGAATCAAAATGGAAAGAGGAATACCGAGACAAATATCACTGGAAAGAAGGATAGAAAGCTCAGTAAGAAGAGATCAAAGATCAAAAAGTTACAGAAGGTTCCAGAGGGAACTTTGCAGAAGGAAAATTTGCAAAAATGGAACTTGTCGGGATATCAGAACAACGTCACATGGCACTTCACCATGTCGAATAAATATATTCGTTGGGAATAGTATAACTGTTAGACTGACACCCCAAATGGTTAGAATGACATTTATGGCCAGGAATCTCGCCATCAGACCATTGGGACCGCGTCGTAACGGACCAAACTGAATTAATGGAGGTTTCTCGCCCATTGGAGAGATTTGTTGCCCATTTATCTACTTATTCCCTCGAGCCTTGCACCAAGAACACTTTTCCCAACCGTGATTATCTGAGCTCACATATTAGTTTATTTTGCACAGTGATCATCACGCTATCACCATCCATCCCGTTGCATTGAGTAGTTATTCTTCAAACCTGAGATATTCAACCACGAGCGTGTATGTCCGAAGAACTTAGCACATTCGAAGAGTCTTTGAAGGAGGTACTCATTGACCTCATGACTGAAAGAGTAATGTATGAAAGGGTAATGTCTGTGGGTGTACAAGCTTCATCGACGAGAGGATTGCAAGCCTCTCTGTCGACTGCTCGCGGATCTGGACCATCTCGACCAACAACGGAAAAGAGAACCAAGGATAGAGATGACCTAGAAAATGTGAAGCTAATCCCGACCATATTACCAAACTACATACCTCCTCTGGTCGACACGATGAATCATGATAGTGTGCCAACATATTTCGAGTACACCATGGTTACTGCGTACCTCCCAAAGCGAATATGTGCAGTTCGAGCGCAGTAGGACAAGATTGCAACGTTGAAGTTCAACAACTTCAACCTAGGAGATCGCAAGAACCATAGTATGCTCACCTCGTATAAATACTTGACCAGGAAAAAGGGGAAGAACTTGAAAATAATCCCCCATCTGTGGACGATGAACCTCGCACAATCCACCCTGTTGAATGTAATGAAAATCCCACACTTTGGAAGGCACCCAAAATTTAACACCTGTAGAATTAGTCAACAAAGAACTTCGCTCTGTGACAGGCTTAGAGCCAAAGGTAAAAGACCAAGTCAAGCATCAAGTAGAGAAGCTCGCGGAGGCTATCCAACAACTACAACAAAGAATAGAAGACTTAGATATCTACACAGTGCCTGACATTCCGCAGGATGTGAGGGATCAAAGAGAAGAAATTGCTCGAAGCATAGTTGAGAGAATAAAGGCCCTTGCCATGGAATGTAAACAACTCAGTGATCGTAGTGCCTAGACTTATGAGTGACTCACTGAGAATATGGAACTGAAGGCACTGGAGTCACATCTCTAGGAAGCGAAGCAACAAGCAGAAACAATACAGGCACAATTGAAGCCCTTGTCAACTATTGAAAGGATGAAGCAATCCCAAGAGCATCGCACTGCTCAATAGTAGGTCCACACCATTTATAGAAGATTCATGGAAGTGAATCAGAGGCTCCAACCTATACAGGATGAGACTTGCCAACTGTTCGTAGAGATCAAAGGTTGAGGAGCAGAACTAGAGCAAGTCATCACTGCAGCTAAACAACGCCTAGAGGGACCGGTCAACNGTTGAACAAGGGGTCATAGCACAACAATAGGTCGAAGAAGCTTGAGCCAAGCTCAATAATTTTGAAGTAGAGCTACCCAGATCAGAGTGACTTGGGATGAGTCACAAGTGAGTTTTGGGGGCCTGTTGGCCTTTGACCAAGTTTTGAGGATTCTTGGTCATGTTTGACCTATGTTTGGGAATTCGACAGGCTGTCGAAGGTGGAGCACAAGACGAATCAGAGATCACGATATCTTGACCCCTTTTTAGGTATTTTTGGGTTTTGGGCTTATGTAACGGGTATGGGAATGTCGGCCCATGGGTTTACCCATGCTTAGGCCCACTTTTGTAATGTATAAATAGATGTCTAGGCGATGTAAGAAAGGGGGGAATATATGTGATGAATGGCTAAGTGCCTTTTGGCTAGATGCAAGTAATAGTTGGAAGTTCTTTGTGCATATTGTGTGAGACTTGCAAGGCTAAGTGCAAGTGACTTTAAGATGTTGTGTAAGGCTCTATGCTTAGGTCTACTTAGGGAAGGAGGATCTGGTGGAGTGCACGCAGATCTCCTGTCCTATGCAGAGTAAGATCTTGAGGCTCTTTGCATGTAATAAGATTGAAGGAATCTAATAAAGAAGACAAAGAGTTGGTGGATGTAGCCCCAGGGTGGGGGTGAACCACGTATATCCTGTGTTGTGAATGCTTTGTGCTTCATGGTTGCTCTCTTGTTTATGTGATTAAATGCTTAGTGCGTTGTTAGATGGTAGATGAATTTAATATGGTAGCTTAGTGCTGAATGATTTGACTGTATGCTAGATCTGATCTATGTTAGTATGCTTAGTGCTTGACTCTATTGAATCTATGGGAATGTTGCATTGATTTATTACTAGGGTTTAACTGTGTTGTAAACTAAGAAAGGATATTGATGAACTATAACTGCTAAGTGCTCTGTTAGGGTGTTACAATCATAAATCTATTTCCCAGCTAAGGTTGCAGACACTTGAGTCCTACAACCACCCCTGCCTCTACCTCGGGTGAGACTTCATTTGCTTCATAGGTGTTTCCGAAAGGGCCGGTAGTTAGGGTTTTGTTGGTGTGATGTTGTAGTGTTGAACCCCAGGTCTTCCCCTGTGCCAACAGCTATCGTGACTTCTTAAATTCATCTTCTTGTTCCAAAATATATTCTATCACCTATGTAGTCAGGGTCATGACTTTATCCTCACTATCATGTTTTTCTTGCTTTACCATGCTCTATGTAGCTATCAATTCCCCTATTACCCTTAGTGCTTCATCCTATAGCAATACTAATCATTGTTGGAGAATCTTTTGTTGTTCCCTTATCTATTCTATTTTAGTGTATGATTGTCTTTGTTTCAGAATGGCTTCCATATGCTCATATGGTGGCAGTATACTTATGTTCTCCAAAGCATTATGTGCCTTTTCCTACACATCCCTTAATATACCTTCCACAACCTTCATCTCTCTATCCTCCATTAGATTGGTCCAAATATGCTTGCTTTCCTCACATAGCTTTGCAAATTCCTCATCCAATGTCTTAATACTTGATACTAAGGTCATATTAGTTCTTTCTCTTTGTTCCTTTTCCTCAGGTGGTGTCCCTGGTGTGGTGTGTGATTCCAAGTCTTCGATCTTGGTGCGAAATCCTTTAATGACTTCCCTGATTTTTGAGATTTGTTCTTCAAGTGTGGATTCTACCACCATCAACATTTTTGGAATATCCTTATAGAGTTTCTGGATGGCCTATTGTATTCACTCAGCCTGTTTCTCAGCCTCATCCTTCTCCTTCAATATTCTCTCGGCCTTTTCGTCAACCTCGCTCTTCTCCTTCAATATCATGTCAGCATTTTTCTCAATCATGCTCTTCTCATGTAAATAAGTTGTATAATCTTGTTGTATCTTTGTCTTCTCCGCCACTACCTTTGTCAACTCTCTTGATGTTGACTCTGTGTGGAATCATATTTTATACACAATCCCGATGTGCAACCCTTGTAGTACTATTGTGGGAATCTATGACATGAATAATTCCATCTGACTTAGTCATTGTACCTGCTCCTCCATCTCGAGCATTGGGAACTCAATCACATCTGGTGAGATATTCAAAACTATGCACCATGTTCCCATCTCTAAAAAGTAAGAAGTAGTGGACCCCACTTCCCTAGTCGGACTTGTTGATGGTCCTTCACTAGATCTGTTCTTTGGTGCTATGATCACTACCTCCAACCACTGCAGGAAGGTAGTTGAATTCTCTTGCAACTTCCTATTCATCTATTCTTGTAGCTATGACACCTACCAAACTGCCTTCTCTATGGTGTCCCTTACTTGATATCCAATTTGATCGATATCATCATCTATTAAGGTGTATATAGTAGGTGTTTTATGTTCTTTCATATTCTTGTGTGGAGATGGTGCTCGCCCCTTACCTTTATCTTTCGTCTTGTTCATTTCCCTGTCCATTACCTTGTTCATCTGTGTCATTTTTAGGGTGCTCTGTATCTGTTTCGTTCATAGGAACCTTCCAATATGGATCCCAATCCTTCATGGTCAGGTGGATATCTTCTTTTATGATCTTATATTTTGTCTGGACCGATTCCTCTCTCGAGTCCTTATTTTCTTGTATATAGATATGGTATTGTTATTCCCTGAACCGCGCAATCTAGGTGTAAGCCTCTACCGATTATGGTGAAATACGTGGTGTATTCTTGATGTAATTACAAATCCTTTCTCTGTACGGAAAGAAATCCACGTTAGTTTCAATCTATCTTCTTTTGTTAAGCATGTACCATAAGTTCTGATACTTAGCTTCCAAGCACGACTTACCTTTGAGACCCAAGAAATGCGCATCCTTCGACTCTTCCCATGCTATGAAATAAATCATAATTAGCAGCCATGGATAATGGAATTCCATGCCTCTATGCTGTGCTTCTATGCAATCGATGAGGAATTGGCTCAATAAGAAAGGAACCCAACTCATCAATACCCCTTCGACACACTCCTCAACAACAACTATCACTCCCACTGGAACTTGGTCTTTTCTACATTTCCTTAGTATCTTGCACGCCAATTCCTACGTTTTAATCCTTACTGTTGGGTCGCATATGCTCAACACATCCAACCTATGCACACCTCTAAATGTGTGAACATTTTCCCTCATTTCCTCTAATGGAGTCCTGATAGTTTTCTTGTCTACAAACAACGAGGTTGGATCTTGTCCCTGCAATGGTAAGCTTATGATCCTTTCAATCGGGTCTGTATCTATAGATATTGGCCTGTCTAACCACAAATAATTGCCATGCATACAGGATAAGATAAAATTAACAAATGCATTCACCTTATTGCTCCTATTGAAGTGTGGGATGTCGAACAGGTTTAGGATGCCTGCATTCTCCAATCCTCTATCCCATACCTTTGGCACATGTATGCTCTAATTCATTGTTGTATTTATTCTCAGTTCCAAATATTGGTGCAGCACAAGTTCAAGGAACTTTTCCATGTTTGTCATATCATGGTCCGCATATTTGAGATGAAACACCCTCCCTAGCATGTCTTCATCTATGATGACCCCATCTCATATGTCGGGCATTAATAATTCGTAGTTGGGAGTCTTTTGCAGTGTCATTGGTGTGGAATCATCCTTCCTTGGTGGAATGTAGTCTCAGAGAAACCTCGGGTCCAACAATGATGCTCCCGGAGTCTCCTCAACCTATGGTTCTGCTGTTTGTTCTCTTGCTCAGGATTTATTTGGTACAATCGTTGTTTCTTTTGGTGGTGCCATGTTTGTAAACTAGTTACCAACGGAAACTTCTTCTACTTTGGGGTTTTTCTCTGCTTCTGCAATACGGTTCTTGGCTCTCTCTTAATTTCATGCAACTCTAAGTGAAAGTAATCATTTCTTGTCGACCTTTCGTGACGTTTGTGCCCCTTCACCAGTTGTCCATGTCCCTTCGTGCTTTAATTAACTATCTAATATTATAGTGGTGTGATGAATGCTTGATTTAATGTTTCTTTATTGCCATATATTCCACTGGATTTTTTCCTCATACTGCCAATCTGTCACGATCCATGACAGATTTTTCCATTTATTGCTACGCATCATCTTTATGACTTGTCATTAACGCTCTTTAACTATCATTTTCTCCCTTTTAATGCCTTTAACAATTGTGATGGTCATATTCCATGTGTTTCTTTTGTGCGCATTTAACTATCTCTGCGTTGTTTTTTTTTATCTACACAACACTCACTTTTTCTGTGCCCTTACTCTCATTGTAACTTCATTTTTTCCTTGTTTTTCCTTCATTTTTATTTTATCTTTTTCCACTTTTTCTTATTTTTACTTTTTCTATTTATTTTTTTTCTTTTGCCTACTATAATACACTACTATAATACAAATGTTCTCGCATAGGTCATACTAGTGTGCAGTAGGTTGGCTATCCCTATAAATTTTTAGCCCACTTTCATTCACCATTCTTCCTGGGAATTCTCCATTCAACATTTCCAACTACACAACACCTTCCTTTGTCACATGCTTAATCACATATGGTCCTAACCAATGCATTCTAAACTTGGATGCCGCATAAACTTACTATCATATAACAATACTAAGTCCCCCACTTGAAACTTTTTCTAATTAATCTATCTATCATGCCATTCCTTTTCTCTTGCCTTTTGACCTTGCTTATGGAACCTTGTGACCAATCGATATTCCTCAAGCTCTAACAAATGTGACAATATCTCCTCTACTACACTAGAGTCCAAAAGATAAGTAATCATTGCAACACGCAGGCTAGGAAGAATAAACTCCATCATAATTATCGCTTCTTTCCCATAGAATAACCTAAAGGGTGTCTGTCTGATCAACCTTTTACTTGTAGTCCTATATTCCCATAATATTGTAGGTATCCTCAAGTCCCAATCATCCCTTCCTACATTGCAGATATTTTTCAGAGAACTCTCCATAATTTTATTAAAATCTTCTACTATCCCATTGGCCTAAGGATGATACGACGTACTCTTTTGATGTTGAATTTGAAATTCCTTAGTCAATGCTGCAATCGTCTTATTCAATAACTGTGTCCCTTGATCACTGAGTAAAATTCCCATGCATCCAAATTGTGTGACTACATTCTCAAATAGAAACCTCGCAGTAGTCTCCACGGTGCAGTCTATGACTGGTGCTGCTTCTACCCATCTGGTCAAATACTATGTCACAATGATTTTATACTTAGCTCCTGATCTTCTCACTGGTGGGTTGATCGGTCCAGCAAAATCTATATCCCATTTATAAAATGCCCACAATGTAACCTGTGGGTATAAATACATCTCATCCCTTATGGATGGCTTTCCCACTCTTTGAAAAACATCACATGTCTGAAAATATTATTTAGCATCCTTGTGAAGTGTGGGCCACCAGATCCCTGCAAAAAACATATTCTACATTGTCTCTCTACCTGTGTAGTGTCGTCCTACAATTCCTTCATGCACCTTTGAGAGTATCATTGGCCTTTCATGCTCTAATAGACATCATCTTAATATTCCATCTGCACCTAACTTGTATAAGTTCCCTACAATTAACTGATAGTTTGTTGCTTTTACCACTAACTATTTCTTCTACGCCACTATCATGTCTGACGGGGCCATTATTGTACTTAAAAACTATAAAATGTATGTGAATTAGTCATCCACCATTTTAACTGTAAATAAATGTGCATCCAACAAGTTGTCATCTAGATTCCATGCATCATCTCCTGATAGTATGTGTGATAAATGATCTAGTCCTGGATTCAACTTCCCTGGTTTCACAACAACTTCAAAATCATATTCATGGAACAACAACAATCATTTGTATATTCTCCCCCCAACACTGGCTTTTTCACTAAGTATCTTAGTGTAGAATGGTTTGTATACATCTTAAAGTGAGACCCCAATAAATAATGTCTAAACTTCTGCAATGCATATACCATTTCCAATCCTTCTTGTTTTGTGGTAGTGTAATTCTTTTATTCTATTTACATATTATTTATTGCAAATGTAATTGGACGGTCTATATCTCATTCTCTTGGATGAGATAATACTACACCTAAAGATATGGATGACACATCCACATGAACATGAAATTCCTTCTTCCAATCCTGGAATATCAAAATTGGTCACTAATTTCTACTTCAATGTGTCAAAACCTTTCTGACAATCCTCATTCCACTGGAACTTAGCTTATTTCTTTAACAAATTCTCCTTAGCTGTTGTAATCTGTGCATAACCCTTAATGAACTTCATGTAGTATCATGTATGGACCAGGGTTGCTCGCAACTATCTAACTGATGTGGGTGGTTGTAATTCCAAAATTAGTGCAATCTTGGCAGGATCCACTAATAATCCATGCTTACAGACCGCATGGCCCAACAAAATTCCAAAAGGCGTGTAGAAAACACATTTCTTCAAATTCAATGAAATATGACAGTATACACCTATCCAACATTAACCCGATTACTTCTATGTGATATTTCAATAGACTAAACATAGTCCAATCATGTAAGTAAACGTCAAGGAACTTGTGAATAAATTCCTTAAAAGCTGCAATATCTACTCTTGAAAAAACTAGAGGTGCATTTTTCAGCCCAAAAGGCATCACTGTGTACTAATAAATTCCCCACTCTGTCACAAAGGTAGTCTTATGTTTTTCTTCCTATGAAATCTTTATTTGGTGATATCCTAAGAATCCATATGTGAAAGAATAGGCCTCATGCCCCCCTACATTCTATAGCACTTCATCTATGAAAGGTGTTGGAAATGGATTATGCAGACATGCATAATTTATCTTTCTTAGGTATACAAAAATATTGATTCCCCTTGTTTTCTTATCCTATACTACTGATGCAGGAGCATCGCCAACACGTCAAGTGAGCCAGCGCGGAAGCGGAGGAAAGATGGACAAGCCCGCACAAATTTTGAAAACACTTTGGAATTGTTGCGCAAATCTTAAATGAGCCATTAAGATGAGGCGCACTTGTATATTGTAAATGGACCTTGAGCGGATAACTCTCGTCCTTAGTAGGTAGACGGCATTTAAAATAGTTAATGTAAAGTAGATAGAAATTAATTCTAACTAGACAGTTGTAGAGCACAAGAGGGAACCAGGATATAGACACCCTCATTGTGCATTGCAACATTATTCAGAAGCATTTGGAGCAAAAGCAGGCAGAGAGATGTGTAAGAACACCCATGTACAAACATTTGAATTAATAGAAGAAATAATTGGTTCAAATTCATGGTTTGTGTCGTTCTCTATGTATTGATGTTATGCTCATGAATGTTTGCTTCCTGTTATACATTTACTTTTATATGCTGTGTATGTGATTTCATGTATGAATTGAATTCTGAGAGGGTGATGGGATGAGTTTCAATTGTTTCTCTGTCTGAGCAAGGAGTTCCTGCAAGGAGTGCAGTTGAATAGTCCGCAAGGAGTGCATTGATAGAGGGTTCAGATAGAGACAACTTTTGTTCTCATTCATCCCAGAAGTGAAGTTGGGTACAGGAGCCATGCAAGGAGTGCGCAGGCCAGGTGAAGTTCAGGGTTGCGAACCTGAGCGAGAATTGAAGGACTGCTGTTGCAGGTGTGCGCAGAGTCGAGTGGCTTCAACACTTAGACATTGATTGAAGGATTGCTGCAAGGAGTGCGCACAAGAGTTTTCCTGAAGGACTTGAAGTCGTGGGAAAAAATCAGGAGAGATAGGCTTTCAAATTTGTTGAAGGATAACGCAGGGGAGCTGCTATTGAAATTTTGTAAGAGGCGTCGGAGGTTGGCGATCAAGTGGATGAGTTCTATGGAAGAACACTTTGTCATTTCATGGACTGCATAAGGAAGAACAGACGGTCGACATTTTCCAAGGAGAATTCGCGATACTCCGAGGGCCGTTAGATCTTGGAGAGGTGCAGGGGAGATACGAAGACGTATTCCCAAAGGGTTTAAAGCTTAGAAGGGGGCAGAGCCAATGATCCAAGCCATCCAGGGGCGTTGGATTAATTGCGGAATATCCTATCAGGATTTCATGAGGAAAGAGTCGTAAATTTGGTAACGGGAGTCGCGAAATCGCGATACGTGATATCCCGACGGCTACGTAAATAGTGTGGGCCACAGGAGTTAGTGACATGGACAGGTGAGACGTTTCATCGGGGTTTCGCAGCAAGAAGTCCCGAACATTGGACATCAGGATTCACGATCCCGCGAAGTCCGAAGTCCCGACGAGGTGACGGGACGTTGAAAAGTCAAAGCTGCGAGCTCATCGGAGTTTCGGCATATCGGGACTCGGGAATCGGAGAACCAAGTTGCTCGACACTGCGAGTGCCGAGATCCTGATAGGGAATGTCCTGATAAGAAACAGGAAGAGATCAACATTGACTTGCATCGGGTCTTGGGGATTTGAGAGTGCAACGCTCGACCATTTGACTCGCAAAGTCACGAGTTCCGATTCCCCGATAAGTAACGAAAGGGGGATCGTGAGAAGAGATCTGTGGGTGAAGATTTCTCGATAGGGAAATAGAAGGAACGATTAGTGTTCTTCGGGCCGAGGAAGGAAAAGATCCTGTGAGCGGACGTGCCTGGGGTGCGGCTGCGTCAGTGTGGTATCAGAGCATAGAAAGATTCTTTTCTTTCTGTAGCAGAGAAAGAAGAGAATTCACCATGCCGCCAAGAAGAGATAGACAGTCACCCAATCCAGAGGATAGGGAACTGCAGAGAAGGAGAGGCAGGCAGGTAATAGATCCAGTCATAGAGAGACAGATGTGTGATCTCCGAGCCAGACTCGAAGACATGGAGACAGCGCAAAGACGCACAACCAGTGTGGGGAATCTGAGTGATTCCGACAGCGAAGTCGAGGCCGAACGAGAAGAAGAATTTGCAGTTGAAGATGCATCAAATGAGAGTTTGATCAGAGCTATTGCAAGGATGGGTGCAAGGGAAAAGATGGACATTCTAGTTTACGAGGGAAACATGGATGCAGAGGAGCTTCTAGACTAGATTAGAGCTCTAGACACCTACTTCGACTCTGAAGATGTTGAAGAGGAAAAGAAAGTCAAGCATGCTGTCACACGCTTGAAAGGACATGCAACATTGTGGTGGGATGAATTACAAGCTGACAGACATTGCAAGGGAAAGTAGAAAATCAAGAGCTAGGATAGGATGATCGTGAAGATGAAGGTGAAATTCATCCCGAGGGATTATCAAATTACTCTGGTCAAGAGAATGCAGAACCTGAGACAGAAGCTGATGACAGTAAAAGAATACATGGAGGAATTCTATCGACTGAAGATCAGGGCAGGTCATCGGGAGAGCAATGATGAGAAGGTTTCCAGATATATGAATGGCCTGAGATATGATATCCAGGATGATATGAGCATGCTAACCATCCAAATGGTGGAAGATGCTCATCAATTGGCTCTGAAAGCTGAGGAGAAGCTGAGCCAAAAGCAGAGTCAAAGGGGTCGAGGCAGAAGTCAGCCCGGAGGCAAGTCAGTTGCCCAGGACAGAAACCAGAAGCCCAAGGAGGAATGGAAGAAACCTCAGACTCGTATAGAGAGAGGTGGAACCTCATAGTGAGGGAAAAAATATGCTGAATAGAGAGGGCAGCATAATGAGTAGAGAGGAGATTATGCTGACAACAACACTTTTCCTTGTACTAGAGGTAGAGGAAGAGGAAGAGGTGGAGTGATCACATGCTTCACATGTGGAAAGAATGGGCATAAGTCTTATGAGTGTCCAGAGAAAAATAAGGACATTGGAGAAGCTCACATCACCGAAGCGCAGAGGCGGGATGCTGAGGCAGAAGACACAGAAGGCAAAATATCACTAATGATGCGAAAAGTCCTTTTGACACCCGAGAAGGAGGTGGAAATTTCAGCCCAAAGGACCAGAATTTTTAGAACTACTTGCAAGACCAAGGATAGGGTATGCAAGGTCATTGTGGATAGCGGTAGCACATATAATCTTGTTTCAACCGAGATGGTAGAAAAGTTGGAGTTGGAGACGACTGATCATCCAAGCCCATACAAAGTTTCATGGCTACAGAAAGGACACCAGGTAACTGTCACTAAACAATGCTTGGTTGAATTCAAGACAGGAGGATATAATGAAAATATATTATGTGATGTCATTCCTATGGATGTTTGTCATCGATTTCTTGGTAGACCATGGCAATATGACAGGAATGTGATTCATGATGGGCGAATGAACACATACACCCTGGAGAAGAATGGGAGGACACACATGTTGCTTCCGATTAAGGATAAGGAGATGAAGCTGGAAGTAAGCAACACAATACTTCTCATGAGCGGGAAGGAACTTCTTATAGAAGTTAAGAAGAAGGAGGATCCACAATTCTTTGTGGTCAAGAAACCAAAGATTGTTATGACTAGCACAAGAGTGGATGATTTTCCAGATGAAGTTCAGGAGCAGTTGGAAGAGTTTGCTAACATCATAGTGGACGAACTACCTCGTTCGTTGCCACCGATAAGAAGTGTGAGTCATCACATTGATCTCATACCAGGAGCCAGTTTTCCAAACAAAGCCGCATACAGATTGACGCCCCAAGAGAATGAGGAGGTTAAAAGGCAAGTCCAGTAGTTGATGGACAAAGGTTTGGTCAGGGAAAGCTTGAGTCCATGTGCTGTTCCAACAGTACTCAGTCCAAAGAAAGACGGAGGTTGGAGGATGTGTACCGACTCAAGGGCGATCAACAAAATAACCATCAGGTACAGATTTCCATTGCCGAGGATGGATGATTTGATGGACTGCTTGAATGGAGCAAAGTATTTCTCAAATATTGATTTGAAAAGTGGATATCACCAGATTCACATGAGAGAGGGTGATGAATGGAAAACAACATTCAAGACAAACGAAGGGTTGTATGAATGGCTTGTTATGCCATTTGGCTTAACAAATGCACCAAGTACCTTCATGAGGTTGATGAACGAAGTCCTGAGGGAGTTCATTGGAAAATTTGTCATTGTATATTTGGATGACATATTGATTTACAGTAAAATAGCAGCAGAGCATTTGAAGCATTTGGCTACAGTGATGCAGAGATTGCATCAGAAGAAGTTGTTGATAAATATGAAGAAGTCCTCATTCATGAAGATAGAGCTCATTTATTTGGGTTTTTTTATTTCTGCAAATGAGTTGAGGATGGATCCAGATAAGGTGGAAGTGATCAAGAATTGGCCATCACCGAGGAATATATTCGAGGTGAGAAGTGTTCATGGTCTGGCTAGTTTCTACTGAAAATTCATCAGGAATTTCAGTGGAATTAGTGCAGCGATGATGGATACAGTGAAGAAGCGGCATAAATCTTTTCACTAGACTGAAGAGGCCGAGAAGAGTTTCAACCTGTTGAAATGGAAGATCACGGAACAACCAGTTTTGGTGTTGCCAGATTTTCTGAAGACATTTCAGGTAAAATGCGATGCAAGTGGGTTTGCAATCGGACCAGTATTAAGTCAAGAAGACAGGCCGATAGCGTATTTCAGCAAGAAGCTGAATGACGCGAAATTGAAATACTCCACGTATGATAAGGAGTTTTATGCTATCATACAGGCATTGAAGAAATGAGGCATTACTTGATACCCAAAGAATTTGTATTGTACAGTGATAATCATGCATTATAGTTTGTGACTCAACAGGGAAAGTTGAATCAGAAACATGTAAGATGGGTTGAGTATATGCAGAATTTCACATTTGTGATTAAGAATATTTCTGGTACTGCTAACAAAGTCGTTGATGATTTGAGCAGGAAATGTTTGTTGTTGCAGGAGTTCAGATTCAAAACGTTGGGTTTTGATGATCTCAGGGACATGTATGCAGATGACCCAGATTTTAAGGAAGCGTATGAAGCAGCTGAGAATCCAGTTCTCAGGGACAGAAGCCAGTGGATAGAGTATATGATCCAGGAAGGATTGTTGTTCAGAGGAAATCAGCTGTGTATTCCGAAATGCTCCATGAGGGAGAACTTACTGAAGGAGAAACACAGTGGAGGATTGGCAGGACATTTTGGCCATGACAAGACATTCGCGAAGCTGAATGAGTCATATTTTTGGCTGGGAATGCGAGCAGATGTCAACAGATTTGTAGATAGGTGCAGAATTTGCCAGCATTTGAAGGGAAGGAAGCAGAATGCGGGATTCTATCAACCATTACCCATACTAGAGAGGTCGTGGGATGCAATAAGCATGGATTTTATATTGGGGTTGCCAAGGACACAAAGAGGTGTTGATTCAATCTTTGTGGTAGTGGAAAGATTTTCCAATATGGAACACTTCATTCCATGTCAGAAGACTAGTGATGCGACTCACATCGCGAACCTGTTCTTCAAAGAGGTCATTCGACTTCATGAGTTTCCATGGAGCATTGTTTCAGACCGAGACACTAAATTCGTAGGGCATTTTTGGAGGAAATTATGGAAGAATATGGGAACTAACTTGGAATTTAGTTCGGCTTATCATCCTCAGACAAATGGACAGACAGAAGTGGTGAACAGAAGTCTGGGAGACTTTCTGAGAAGCTTGGTGACAGAGCACCATAGCCAGTGGGATAACATATTACCACAGGCAGAGTTCATGTATAATGACTCAGTAAACAGGAGCACAGGCCAGATTCCATTTTAGGTTGTCTATGGGATACAGCTGAGAGGAATTTCTGAACTGAGGGATTTAGAACAGACTGCGACTAGGAGCGCTAGTGCAGAAGATTTTGTAGAGGCGATGAAAGAACTTCACAACCAGGTGAAGGAGCGACTGCTGAAATCAAGCCAGGAGTATAAACGCAGAGCCGACCAGCATAGGAGACAACTTCAGTTTGAGGTTGGTGATCTGGTTCTGGCACATTTGAGGAAAGAAAGGTTCCCAAGGGGAACATACAACAAGATGACAATGAAGAAAATCGGGCCATGCAAGGTCTTGAACAAATTTGGGACAAATGCTTATGAGATTGAATTACCCGATGGGATCAGAATATCTCCGATATTCAATATCTCAGATTTATACCCATACAGGGCTGGAGAAGCAGAGACTGGAACTAAGCATCCAGTGATCCAGTGGATGAAATAGATGCCAGTTGTAGAGAAGCCACAAATGGAATGCATACTGGACAAGAGAGTGGGTAAGAAGACCAGGAGGAAAGAATACTTTGAGTATCTGGTCAAATGGAAGAACCATCCAGTTGAAGATGCCGGCTGGGAGACTGAAGCAGAGATACAAAAGCATGGACAGACAGTGCAGAAGCTCATGGACAGGAGCCCATGAAAATTTTCAAGTGAGGGAGTATGATGCAGGAGCATCGTCAACACGTCAAGCAAGCCAGTGCGGAAGCAGAGGACAACTGGACAAGCCAACACAAATTTTGAAAACACTTTGGAATTGTTGCGCAAATCTTAAATGAGCCATTAAGATGAGGCGCACTTGTATATTGTAAATGGACATTGAGCGGATAACTCTTGTCCTTAGTAGGTAGACGACATTTAAAATAGTTAATGTAAAGTAGATAGAATTTAACTCTAGACTAGACAGTTGTAGAGCGCAAGAGGGAAATGGGATATAGACACCCTCATTGTGCATTGTAACATTATTTAGAAGCATTTGGAGCAAAAGCAGGCAGAGAGCTGTGTAAGAACACCCATATACAGACATTTGAATTAATAGAATAAAGAATTGGTTCAAATTCATGGTTTGTGTCGTTCTCTGTGTATTGATGTTATGCTCATGAATGTTTGGTTCTTGTTATACATTTGCTTTTATATGGTGTGTATGTGATTTCATGTATGAATTGAAGTCTGAGAGGGTGATGGGATGAGTTTCAATTGTTTCTTTTTTTGAGCAAGGAGTGCAGTTGAATAGTCCGCAAGGAGTGCGTTGACAGAGGGTTCAGATAGAGACAGCTTTTGTTCTCATTCATTCCAGAAGTGCAGTTGGGCACAGGATCCGTGCAAGGAGTGTGCAGGCCAGGTGAAGTTTAGGGTTGCGAACCTGAGAGAGAATTGAAGGACTGCTGTTGCAGGTGTGTGCAGAGTCGAGTGGCTTGAACACTTAGACATTGATTGAAGGATTGGCACAAGGAGTGCGCGCAAGAGTTTTACTGAAGGACTTGAAGTCGTGGGAAAAACTTAGGAGAGATAGGATTTAAAATTTGTTGAAGGATAGCGCAGGGGAGATGCTATTGAAAGTTCGTAAGAGGCGTCGAAGGTTGGCGAGCAAGTGGATGAGTTCTGTGCAAGAACACTTCATCATTTCGTGGACTGCATAAGGAAGAATGGACGGTCGACATTTTCCAAGGAGAATTCGCGATACTCCGAGGGCCATTATATCTTGGAGAGGTGCAGGGGAGATACAAAGACATATTCCTAAAGGGTTTAAAGCTCAGAAGGGGGCAGAGCCAATGATCCAAGCCAGCCAGGGGCGTTGGATTAATCACAGAATCGCCTATCAGGATTTCGTGAGGAAAGAGTTGTAAATTTGGTAACAGGAGTCGCGAAATCGCGATACGTGATATCCCGATGGCTACGTAAATAGTGTGGGCCACAGGAGTTAGTGACATGGACAGGTGATACGTTTCATCGAGGTTTCACAGTGAGAAGTCCCAAACATTGGACATCAGAATTCACGATCCCGCGAAGTCCGAAGTCCCGACGAGGTGACGGGGCGTTGAAAAGTCAAAGCCGTGAGCTCATCGGAGTTTCAGCATATTGGGACTCGGGAATCGGAGAACCGAGTTACTCGACACTGCGAGTGCCAAGATCCCGATAGGGAAAGTCCCGATAAGAAACATGAAGAGATCAACGTTGAATTGCATCGGGTCTCGGCGATTCGAGAGTGCAGTGCTCGACCATTGGACTCACAAAGTCACGACTTCTAATTCCCCGATAAGTAATGAAAGGGGGATCGCGAGAAGAGATCTGTGGGTGAAGATTTCCTGATAGGGAAATAGAAGGACCGGTTAGTGTGCTTCAGGCCGAGGTAGGAAAAGATCCTGTGAGAAAACGTGCCTGGGGTGCGGCGGCATCAGTGTGGTATCAGAGCACAGAAAGATTCTTTGCTTTCTGTAGCAGAGAAAGAAGAGAATTCACCATGCCGCCAAGAAGAGATAGACAGTCACCCGATCCAGAGGATAGGGAAGTGCAGAGAAGGAGAGGTAGACAGGTAATAGATCCAGTCATAGAGAGACAAATGCATGATCTCTGAGCCAGACTCGAAGACATGGAGACAGTGCAAAGACGCACAGCCAGTGCAGGGAATCTGAGTGATTCCGACAGCGAAGTTGAGGCTGAACGAGAAGAAGAAGTTGCAGCTGAAGATGCATCAAACGAGCGTTTACTCAGAGCTATTGCAAGGATGGGTGCAAGGGAAAAGATGGACATTCTAGTTTACGAGGGAAACTTGGATGCAGAGGAGCTTCTAGATTGGATTAGAGCTCTAGACACCTACTTCGAATATGAAGATGTTGAAGAGGACAAGAAAGTCAAGCATGTTGTCACACGCTTGAAAGGACATGCAACATTGTGGTGGGATGAATTACAAGCTGACAGACGCTGCAAGGGCAAGCAAAAAATCAAGAGCTGGGATAGGATGATCGCGAAGATGAAGGAGAAATTCATCTCGAGGGATTATCAAATTACTCTATTCAGGAGAATGCAGAACCTGAGATAGAAGATGATGACAGTAAAAGAATACATGGAGGAATTCTATCGACTGAACATCAGGGCAGGTCATCGGGAGAGCGATGATGAGAAGGTTGCCAGATATATGAATGGCCTGAGATACAATATCCAGGATGAGATGAGCATGCTAACCATCCAAATGGTGTAAGATGCTTATAAATTGGCTCTGAAAGCTGAGGAGAATCTGAACCGAAAGCAGAGTCAAAGGGGTCGAGGCAGAAGTCATCCCAGAGGCAAGTCAGTTGCCTAGGACAGAAACCAGAAGCCCAAGGAGGAATGGAAGAAACCTCATACTCGTACAGAGAGACGTGGAACCTCACAGTGAGGGCAGCAATATGCTAAACAGAGAGGGCAGCATAATGAGTAGAGAGGAGATTATGCTGACAACAACACTTTTCCTCGTATTAGAGGTAGAGGAAGAGGAAGAGGTGGAGTGATCACATGCTTCACATGTGGAAAGAATGGGCACAAGTCTTATGAGTGTCCAGAGAAAAATAAGGACATTGTAGAAGCTCTCATCATCGAAGCAAAGAGGTGGGATGCTGAGGCAGAAGACGCAGAAGGAGGAAGAACGTTGATGATGCAAAAAGTCCTTTTGACACTCGAGAAGGAGGTGGAAATTTCAGCCCAAAGGACCAGACTTTTTAGAACTGCTTGCATGACCAAGGATAGGGTATGCGAGGTCATTGTGGATAGCGGTAGCACAAATAATCTTGTTTCAACCGAGATGGTAGAAAAATTGGAACTGGAGATGACTGATCATCCAAGCCCATATAGAGTTTCGTGGCTACAAAAAGGACACCAGGTAACTATCACTAAACAATGCTTGGTTGAATTCAATATAGGAGGATATAATGATAAGATATTATGTGATGTCATTCCTATGGATGTTTGTCATATATTGTTGGGTAGACCATGGCAATATGACAGGAATGTGATTCATGATGGGCGAATGAACACATACACCCTGGAGAAGAATGGGAGGACAGACATGTTGCTTCCAATTAAGGATAAGGAGGTGAAGCCGGAAGTAAGCAACACAATACTTCTCATGAGAGAGAAGGAACTTCTTAAAGAAGTTAAGAAGAAGGAGGATCCACAATTCTTTGTGGTCAGGAAACCAAAGATTGTTCTGACTAGCACAAGAGTGGATGATTTTCCAGATGAAGTTCAAGAGCTGCTGGAAGAGTTCGATGACATCATAGTGGACGAACTACCTCGTTCGTTGCCACCGATAAGAAGTGTGAGTCATCACACTGATATCATACCAGGAGCCAGTTTGCCAAACAAATCCGCGTACATATTGACGCCTCAAGAGAATGAGGAGGTTAAACGACAAGTCTAGGAGTTGATGGAAAAAGGTTTGGTCGGGGAAAGCTTGAGTCCATGTGTTGTTCCAATAGTACTCAGTCCGAAGAAAGACGGAGGCCGGAGGATGTGTACCGACTCAAGGGCAATCAACAAAATAACCATCAGGTATAGATTTCCATTGTCGAGGATGGATGATCTGATGGACTGCTTGAATGGTGCAAAGTATTTCTCAAAGATTAATTTGAAAAGTGGATATCACCAGATTTGCATGAGAGAGGGGGATAAATGGAAAACAACATTCAAGACAAATGAAGGGTTGTATGAATGGCTTGTTATGCCATTTGGCTTAACAAATGCACCAAGTACCTTCATGAGGTTGATGAACGAAGTCCTGAGGGAGTTCATCGGAAAATTTGTCATTGTATATTTGGATGACATATTGATTTACAACAAAACAACAGCAGAGCATCTGAAGCATTTGGCTATAGTGATGTAGAGATTGCAGTAGGAGACGTTGTTGATAAATATGAAGAAGTCCTCATTCATGAAGACAGAGCTCATTTGTTTGGGTTTTGTTATTTCTGCAAATGAGTTGAGGATGGATCCAGATAAGGTGGAAGTGATCAAGAATTGGCCATCATCGAGGAATATATTCGATGTGAGAAGTTTTCATGGTCTAGCTAGTTTCTACCGAAAATTCATCAGGAATTTCAGTGGAATTAGTGCAGCGATGATGGATACAGTGAAGAAGCGGCATAAGTCTTTTCACTGGACTGAAGAGGCCGAGAAGAGTTTCAACCTGTTGAAACGAAAGATCATGGAACAACCAGTTTTAGCATTGCCAGATTTCCTGAAGACATTTCAGGTAAAATGCGATGCAAGTGGGTTTGCAATCGAAGCAGTCTTAAGTCAAGAAGACAGGCCGATAGCGTATTTCAGCAAGAAGCTGAATGAGGCGAAATTGAAATACTCCACGTATGATAAGGAGTTTTATGCTATCATACAGGCATTGAAGAAATGGAGGCATTACTTGATACCCAAAGAGTTTGTATTGTACAGTGATAATCATGCATTACAGTTTGTGACTCAACAGGGAAAGTTGAATCAGAAACATGTAAAATGGGTTGAGTATATGCAGACTTTCACATTTGTGATTAAGCATATTTCTGGTACTGCTAACAAAGTCGCTGATGATTTGAGCAGGAAGTGTTTACTATTGCAGGAGTTTAGATTCAAAACGTTGGGTTTTGATGATCTCAGGGACATGTACGCAAATGGCCTAGATTTTAAGGAAGCGCACGAAGCAAATGAGAATCCAGTTCTCAGGGACATAAGCCAGTGGGTAGAGTATATGATCTAGGAAGGATTGATGTTCAAAGGCAATCAACTGTGTATTCTGAAATGCTCCATGAGGGAGAACTTACTGAAGGAGAAACATAGTGGAGGATTGGTAGGACATTTTGGCCATGACAAGACATTCACGAAGCTGAATGATTCATATTTTTGGCCGAGAATATGAGCAGATGTCAAGAGATTTGTAGACAAGTGTAGAATTTGCCAGCATTTGAAGGGAAGGAAGCAGAATGCGAGATTCTATCAACCATTACCCATACCAGAGAGGCCGTGGGATGCAATAAGCATGGATTTTATATTGGGGTTGCCAAGGACACAAAGAGGTGTTGATTCAATATTTGTGGTAGTGGACAGATTTTCCAATATGGCACACTTCATTCCATGTCAGAAGACTAGTGATGTGACTCACATCGCAAACCTGTTCTTCAAAGAGGTAATTTGACTTCATGGGTTGCCAAGGAGCATTGTTTCAGACCGAGACACTAAATTCGTAGGGCATTTTTGGAGGACCTTATGGAAGAAGATGGGAACTAACTTGGCATTTAGTTCAGCTTATAATCCTCAGACGGATGGACAGACAAAAGTGATCAACATAAGTTTGGGAGACTTGCTGAGATGCTTGGTGATAGAGAACCACAACTAGTGGGATAACATATTACCATAGGCAGAGTTTGCGTATAATGACTCAGTAAACAGGAGCACATGCCAGAGTCCATTTCAAGTTGTCTATGGGATGCAACCGAGAGGAATTTCTGAACTGAGGGATTCATAATAGATTGTGACTAGGAGCACTAGTGCAGAAGATTTCGCAGAGGCGATGAAAGAACTTCACAACCAGGTGAAGGAGTGACTGCTGAAATCAAGCCAAGAGTATAAACACAGAGCCAACCAACATAGGAGACAACTTTAGTTTGAGGTTGGTGATCTGGTTCTGGCACATTTGAGGAAAGAAAGGTTCTCGAGGGGAACATACAACAAGCTGAAAATGAAGAAAATCAGGCCATGTAAGGTCTTGAAAAAATTTGGGACAAATGCATATGAGATTGAATTACCCGATGGGATCAGAATATCTCCGATATTCAATATCTCCGATATTCAATATCTCATATTTATACCCATACAGGGCTGGAGAAGCAGAGATTGGAACTAAGAAGCTAGTAATCCAGTGGATGAAACAGATGCCAGTTGCAGAGAAGCCACAAATGGAATGCATACTGGACAAGAGAGTGGGTTAGAAGACCAGGAGGAAATAATACTTTGAGTATCTGGTCAAATGGAAGAACCATCCAGTTGAAGATGCTAGCTGGGAGACTAAAGCAGAGATACAAAAGCATGGACAGACCATGCATAAGCTCATGGATAGGATCCCATGAAACTTTTCAAGCGAGGGAGTATGATGCAGGAGCATTGCCAACACGTCAAGCGAGCCAACGCAGAAGCAGAGGACAACTGGACAAGCCAGCACAAATTTTGAAAGCACTTTGGAATTGCTGCGCAAATCTTAATGAGCCATTAAGATGAGGCACACTTGTATATTGTAAATGGACCTTGAGCAGATAGCTCTCGTCCTTAGTAGGTAGACGAAATTTAAAATAGTTAATGTAAAGTAGATAGAATTTAATTCTAGACTAGACAGTTGTAGAGCGCAAGAGGGAAACGGGATATAGACACCCTCATTGTGCATTGTAACATTATTCA